>VDFB02320091.1:0-29716 GCA_007258455.2 Sequoia sempervirens | reverse complement strand
GAATGAAGGCCTCCTAGCTCGGGCATTGCTTCTTGCTTGCAATACAGCGACTAGTGGTGAAATAGTCTAGTTTGTGAGTTTGCATTTACTTGTGTGCATTGTAATCAGCTTGTGGCTGTCTAGATCAGATTCTTGCATATTAGATAAATTTCTAGAGTTGCATTTTAGCTTCAGCAGATTTGAGTTTTATTCATAAATCAAAAAAGACAAAAATATTTGTTATGGGTATTGCATAATCCCTTCCATCTAGGCTAGGCGCCCATGTGTGCAAGTTTGTGGAATTTTTAGAGAAGTGTCTGATTTTTAAAAGAGAAATCGCCCCTGTGCTGGGCCATACCATTTGCTGTGTCTTGGGAATTGTGCATTTAATAAAGTTTGCATTTTAAGTCTGTTTTTTGTTGTTGGTTTGAGCGCCCCCTTACTAGTAGTGTTTTGCATTCAATATCATGCCATTTGAGTAAGTAGGGAGTGAGCTACGAGCTATTCAAGGGATCTATTTGCTGCTGGTTATTTGTTGAAAGGTGCAAGTCTGACATAACAGTTTGGAGAAATCTGCAACTTCCTTATTGGATGGGTGTGAGAGTTCATTGAAGGCTATGCGGAGGCTTCATTGGGGATTGCCCAAGTTTGAAAAAGAGGTTGGATCTGTTTAGTGCTATTTCAAGTTTTAAGCTTACTTCTCAGCAAAAGAAATTCTAATATATTGTTGTAACTCTATTTATATGCTGTTGCGCATTGTTAGCAAGATATCATCTTTCATATTGTAAGCTGGCAGTAGTACTGACAGCAATTTAGAGTCTTGCTTTATCAAATTGTAATGCTCATCTTTACTTTTAGCCTTTGATATTGTATTTAATTTACCTCCGCCCTATGGTAGCTACTTTCCCACTCTGGGTTAGCAAGCACATTCTGGGTGTTGAATACTTTCAGCTTTTCAGTATTTCTTTCAAGCATTGTACTTTGTAACACTCCTCCATATGGTCGCCCCTCACTCCATACTGGATTGGGTAGCACATACTTGGTGTCGAGTTCCCTTTCAGTTCGTAGTGTAGAAGATCCTCTGACCATATGCTCGCCATCATCGGCGCCATTCTTGGTTAGAGTTCCTGCATAAGCAATTTGATTTAGATCCTCTGACCAATGCTCACACCTTGCCCACATCGGGATCCTGGTGTACATTCTGGTTAGAGTTGCTTCAGCACGTTTTGGTTTATCTTCTAACCTTAACAGGTGCATTGATTGTAATTTGAAATTTGAAAAAACGAAAAAATTTGGCTCGGAATATTTCACTGTTATACACTAGAAATCATTTGCAGACCCTCAAATGTTGAGCACTCCATCTAGTGAATTAAATCGATGGAGTTTAGAGCCTCGATAATAAAAGTTGTGGTATCCATAAGAGGTGTGATTGGCTGCAATTTTGCATCAAAACTGTTGGCAATCAAAGGATGAAGCAAGTCGACCTCCCTAATGCTCAATCAATGAAGATGCAACGTCTTCTAAATATCTCAGTCAACTTCAAATTGAATCATGCACAATTTGGCATCAAAATGCAAACTAATGAAGTCTGAAGTAAAATGTCAGAATTCTGGAAATGACCGAATGCTGCGAGTTGATGAAGACTTTGATCACCAAAATGTCTCCAACAATCCTTCAAATCGAACCATACAAAAACTTGGCCAAAAGCCACAAAGTTTTTCCGATGAAGCACAAATGGAAGACTAAGTATCTTCCTCCCAGCTGCAATAATTCAGATGATATTTCACACCCTCAAAATTACTTAACCACTTGAGAGTTTTCGTTCTCAATGGCCAATTGAAACAACTGCAGAAACCCTAGGCTCCACAACTAAAAATATCAAATCAAGACTCAAATCTGGATGGTAGGCAATGAACTCCCCATGTCTTTATTATTTTTCCTCTCAAGAGGTCAACCCATCAAGAACATTCTAGAATTCGACTTCTAGAAGATTTGACATAATATTATTTTATTATTGCACTTTATAATAATATAAAATATAAACCAACTCCTAAAGTGCAATAAAACATTGTAATATAAAATTAAGGTTTCCAAAAATAGAAATATCCATGATGAGAATAGGAAAACCTTCATGAAGTCACGAAATGAGCCAACCAATCAATTGGGTATTCGCCAAATGACCCTCTTATCAAGCCCTATTAGCCTACAAGGATCAGGAATAGGCTAATTCCTCTAAACTCCAACGCTCATGAAAAAGGGGACATTATAGTCCCGTCAGCCCTCCCTGAAATTGCTTGTCCCCAAGCAATCTCAGTAGCAAAGAAAAACTCCCCTCCACCTGGATCCCAAGGGAAGACATGTGTAATGTCCCTTTCATCACTAAACAACTCCTGTAACACTAGCACTAACACAACCAACTGGAAATGTTGAGTCAACTTGATAGCCGATGTAAACCATCCCAAATATGAATGTGCAATGGAAACCCAAGTAGGACAGCCATCAATCAATGAAGAATCTAAGAAGATTAAGTCACCAACCAACAAGTAGATAGTTTCCATATCATATGAAATGGGTAACAAATCCAAAGATGGGTTGTGGATGCCTTCATTACCCTCTAAGGACAACTCTTGAGTGGCTGATCCCCTATGACTGTCATCACTAAAATCATCATCATCCTCAAAAGAATGATCAACCTCAACAAAATTTTCAGAATTAGACAAACTTTGCTTATCATTTTCTAGGGAGTGATGAAAGTCATGAATGTGTTGAATATGGAGCTTGGTTTGTTGACCCAACAACTTGGCTTGCTTTGCCCTTTCTAGCCATTCCTCAATCAACCTTTGGGACTGCTCCATATCAGCTGCTCCAAAGTGTCTAAAACTTGTCCCGAAATGAGATGCAACATCAAAATTTTCATGTCCTCTACTTGCATCATGTGTACCAACCAAAGTAGCACTTATGTCACTCCTTTTTCCATAATTAAAGGTTGTCGTATCATGAGAAAGTGAAGACATACCGCTGCTGTCCATGCACAGAAAATAGGGACTGATTTCAACTTGTTTGTCCTTGTCTTAGAATTCCTCCTTGGAATGATGAACAAATGCATGACCTTTGTGGCTTGAATCTATATTATCTTCCTCATGTTTATCACCCACAATTTGAGTGTTATCATAGAAAGATTCCATAATACCATCTACCTCATGTGACAATGTTGTTACTCCATGTTGATGTAAAGAAGTATGACTGCTGTCATCTAAATCAGAATAGTCGTCATACCATTGTGTACAGTCTTCACCCTTTTCAAGCACCTCTTCAATGCAAGCTTCATGCCCAACACTTGTAGACTCATCTTCACAAATTCTTCCATGTGTATGGATTGCAATCTCATGAGAATGATGGGACATAATGTTGCTGTCCTCAAACAAATTAGTGATGATATCATGCCATTGTAAAGTGTCTCCATCATTATGCATAGTCAAATCACTAGTGGCTGCCCCACTAAGTAAAGGATCAGCTTTCACATCCTCCTTTATATCTTGGACCTCCAATAAACTTTCATATGAATGAACATCATTCATTGAACTACAATCTAATTCTTTATCATGATAGGAAGAAAGAATGCTAGACTCACCACAAGAAACCTTATCTTCATGTAGCTGCTCCAATGCAATTGGTTTGTCGTCAAACACCACTTGCTCTTCTTCAACCTTGAAATCCTCCTGAAGTGTCTTGTGCCCAATTTCGTCCTCTATGCTGGTTTGATTTTTGTCCTCCCTAGGATCAGTTGTATGCTAGTCTTCAACAGCTGCAAACTCATTGTAGAGGTTTCTAGATACCTCACTTGTGGAGACCTCTTGTTCCTCCTTCCTTACGTTTTGTGATGTAGCCTTCTTAGAAATGGAAGTCATATACCGAGATAATCTGCCTCTAGTTGCAGGGTCTGAAAGCAATCTACTTATTTCTACAAACTCTTTCAAAAGTTTATTCATACTTTTGTCCCACTGCTTTTGAGTACTTGAAGTAGCAATGATGAATGCCCAACAGGATGGCAGGAAACCGCTCTGATACCACTGTAATATCCCTTGCTGATATAGATGTGAAAAATGAAGTTTTGCACCCAAGGAATATTGTCAAACAATTCACATGCAAAGTCTGATCTTGCTGGTATAGAATTTCAGTCTGATTGTATGCTTGAGAAATGATAATAGAAGACTCCAAATGCTTGCAATTCAACACTACAATGTCTAAATTATCATCTAGATGCATATATGACTTCTTTTAATCTTTTCCAATACACAAAAATGACTTCTATATGCAAACTAATCACCTACAGCCAAGTGACATTTCGTCATACATTTGGCATGCATACTAATTGATTGATTTTGAATGACATAAACTTCCTCAATTATAGCTATATTAAACCAGCAACTTATATCTCCTTATTGCAATAGATTTGTCCAATACAATGCTCATATAAATTGGCCAAGACTCTTGGCAATTACAATTTCTTTCAATTTATTACAATGCTAGTAATAATATGCATCTACAACTGCAAATATGACTACACTAAATGCAATGCTAGAAGCTGATAGAAATTTGAAGAACCTGGCCTCACGAAGCGCCTTGGATGAGAGACGAAGTAGCAATCAACAACAAACCCAAAAGATATTCTCCAAGCCCAAAACGAATTGCTTAAGTTGCCGCCCCTGTTCTTGCTTGGCGAATGTTTAGATAATTAATTGCAGCACCAAACTCCTTCCAATTTTCCCCTAAAATGATTGTCTCGGCGATAGGAATTGAATGCAACAATACACAAAATGATCGGCCTCCTCAATTGAAAGGTATGAGCAAAAACATGAGACTCACATAGGCTGATTGATCTCCATGACAACAGATTATGATGTCTTTAAATGCAACTGAAACTTTACAAAATATCACCCAAAATACTACCAAAGGGAGCACCCTTATTCTCCTCAATGAATCGATGCCAAAATGGATGTCAACAAACAATCTTCTGCATACTCCAAACCAAGTCGACCTCCATGAAAGCTGAAGTAAGATGCAATAAGCTCAATGTGAAAGACTGACTATCTTCCACTCACAATGCAACCCTTCAGAGGAATATTTCACCACCTCAGTTATGCTAATCAAAGGAAATTTTTGTTTCCTATGATTGAAAGATGAAATCTGTAGAAACCCTTGGCTCCACAAGAGAAATTATCAAATATCAATATCAAATCTAGATGATGAGACAATGGTTGGCCTCACCTATTTATTCTTTTTCACCAAGAGGTCGGCCCACAATCTAGAAGCTTCTACAAATAATATAATATTTTATTATATTTACACTTTATTATAACAATATAAAATATAACTCATAAAGTGCAAATATGATATCCAACACAATATGTTATCCAACGATATGTTTTCTAACACGATGTGTTATCAAACAGTATGTTGTCAAACAATGTGTTATCCAACATTATGTTTTCAAACATGTTATGTTATCCAACATTCAGAATATCATGAGAAATGACTATCTAATGTATCTAATGAGCCAACCAACGCCTGGGTAACTGCCAAGAGGACCCTCTAACCATGCCCTATTAACCGACGAGGATCAAGAATAGGGTAATTCCTCTAAACTCCAATGCTCATGAAAAAGGGGACATTACATATCATGACCAAAGGTGAATCTTCGAAAAGTAGACTACCCATGCAACTCATCAATCGACTCCTCAATCCTAGGGATAGGATACCTATTCTTAATTTTTATTTTGTTGAGATTCCTGTAATCAATGCACATTCTCATGGTCTCATCCTTCTTAACCAAAACCACTAAAGAAGAAAAATGACTAGAATTGGGTCTAATATGTTCCATGTCAATTAGTTCTTGATTGGCTTATCTATCTCTTCCTTATGCCTTTTTGGGTGGCAATAAGTAATCGTTATGACAAGATTTGCCCCTTCCTCTAACTCAATGACATGTTCAAAGCCCCTATTTGGTGGTCTACCTAGAGGAATGTCACCAAACGCTAGATTATGTTTATTGAACATAGACTAAATATTAACATAATAGGCTCTCTTATCCTTTGAAGAAGCTTTGGTAGAAATAAACATTGGCTTGCCCATGCAACCTCACCATGCCAAAAAAGAGCCTCCATCTTTGCAACGACTATCTTGCGTGCTCCATTTGACATGCCTCTAAGTACTACCCTTTTCCCATCTACCTTGAATTTTAGCTCCATTGTTGTAATGTCCCCTTCTCGAGCATGATCTTCTCAGATGACCGTTGGCCTATTCTGGAGACCCGTAGGCTACTCGGACGGTTTGATTAGGGTTTCTTGTGTGGAGGTTGCGATTGCTCGTGATTTGGTGATTGAACTGCGGATTCCTTCTGGGTTTTCTGTGGGCTTCGCAGTGATATGTTTCTCTTGGCATTCTGAGCACTTTCTGGAATTTACTATTTTTAGTAAATTCTATTTCTGGCAGTGGTCTTTTCGGTCTTGGCACAGTTGACTTTCCTCTTCAGTTAACTCACTTGGTTTATTCAGTTTCTGGCCTCGGGATGCAGTTTCGGAGAGATAAGTTCATTTCACTTAAATAACATTATATTTTAATGTTATACTACCCCTTGGCCTAGTCTCTTGACTTAATGTTGTTTTAAAAGGTGGACTTTAAGGGTGGCGCCATCATTGAAATAATTTTATAATTATTAAGGTGGAATTAAAGCCTTGAGATTGGACGCCATTATTAAGTGATGAATTTATTTAAAAAAGTCAAAATTGAGCTTTGAAGAAAGGGACGCCATCTTTTGGAAGAATTAGGGTTTGACTCTGAAAAGAAGATTAGGGTTTCGAGAAGGTCAACGGCAAATTATAAAAGGATGCCTTTGGCTCTCTTTTCAGTATCTTTCGTCTACAGGAATGTTATGCTGCTGGATTGGCTTTGGGATTGCTTCGAGGAATGTACGCCTCCTAGCTTGGCATTGCTTCTCGCTTGAAAGATAGCGACTAGTGGTGAGATAGTGTAGTTTGTGAGTCTTGCATTGGAATTTGTGCATTGTAATCAGCTTGTGGCTTTCTAGATCAGATTCATACATGTTAGAGAAATTCTGGAAATTGTATTTTAGTACAGCAGATTGTCCTTCTTATTCATAAGTCAAAAAATACCAAAAAGATTCTTCTGGGTACTGTCTATTTCTTTCTGTCTGGTAGGGGCGACCCTTTTCACCAATTTGTAGATTTTTTAGTGAAGTATTGGATTTTTAAAGGCAGGTCGAACTTCTTGTTGGGCCGTACCATTTGTTCTTGCATTGGTTAGAGTTCCTTCCAGTTCTGTTTCTGCTTTCAGATCCTCTGATCAATGCTCACACCTTGCCCACATCGGGATCCTAGTGTACATTCTGGTTAGAGTTGCTTCAACATCGTTTTGGTTTAGATCTAACCTTAACGGGTGCGTTTGTTTGTAAACTTGCAATTGAAAAAAACGAAAACATTTGGCTCGGAATATTTCAATTGTCTAAAAAAGTTTAGTACTTCCGAAGAGAGTGTAACCACTATACCCCTAAAACTACATCTATTTCTCCAATGTCTACTACATAGAAATCAGTGTCACCTTATGGTTTTTGAACATGATTCTCAATTGTGATATCTTTTTGGTATATGACATAAGGAACCCATTTGCAACCATCACATGGTATTCCTTCGAAATATTCCACCCCAAGTCCTCTCTTTGCTACAAGGCCCTCATCAATGAAGTTGTGGGTTTCCACACTATCAATCAGAACTACCACTCTCTAACCTTGCAATACTTTAACTTGAATTGAATTATACCTAGGTGTACCTATTAGAGTGGCAAAAGTACCTCTTGAAACTCCTCCAACATGGTGATCTTCTATTTCAATTTTAGCTTCTTTTTCTTCCTCTTCACTCCCTAAACCAATTTCCTCTTTTTCCTCTACATTATCAAATATAACTTCAATGTAGTGAATGTTGCCTCTTACAAGGCACCTATGAACTAGTGTAATGTCCCTGTTTTAGAGGTAGATTGATTTAATTAAATTAATTAATTAAGTTGTCCAAAATAATGATTTTTCATGAGAATGACTAATTGATTATTTTAATTAAATTAAAAAGTGGTATTAAGTTAATTATTTATAAGGTTATCAAATAAATCAATATTATAAGGTGACCTTATATTTAATTAATTTAATAAAGTGACTTGAATAAAATAATATATCATAAAGTCACTTAATAAAAATAAAATAATATTTTGGAAGCCTCTAGATTGTGGGCCGACCTCTTGGTGAAAAAGAATAAATAGTTGAGGCCAGCCATTGTTTCTTCATCTGGGAATTGTTATTTGATTTGAAGAACTTGTTTAGTGAAGGAGCCAGCTAGGGTTTCTACCATTTTCATCCATTGGGAACGAAAACTCTCATTGGTTAAGCAATTTTGAGGGTGTGAAATATCATTTGAATTATTGCAGCTGTGAGGAAGATACTTCAATCTTCCATTTGTGCTTCATTGGAAAAACTTTGTGACCTTTGGCCAAGTTTTTACTGAGTTCGATTAGAGGTTCGATTGGAGACATTTTGTGTAAAGTCTTCATCCATTTTTCTATCAAAGGAGGTCAATTTGCATACTCATATTTTCATATCAGACATTTTCAGTCATTCAAAACAGCTTGTTGGTGCCACGAACTTACTCATATCTTCCTTCTTTGGCATCGATTCTTCCATTAACTTATTGTATATCTTTCCTTGATGGCGTATGATGATTTCAAAGGCATTTGGGACGAATTTCTGACAGTAAACGAATTAAATTAGAAGTCTGATATATCTAAGCAGGGGCGATCAGTTAAGGAGGGCGATTTCTTCATAGAAGCCCTTAAAAGTTCTAATAAAATTTCTGAGGCATTGTTGGGAGGCTAGGAGGCTAGGCGCCAAGGTCTTAAAGACAAACTCATTGCAAGCAAGAAGGATCGAACCATTTTTTCCCAGGCAGCCATCATATCCAGCAAGATTAGACTTTGCATGTGAATTGTTTGACAATATTCCTTGAAGGTTAGAGTAGCAATTTTATATCATAACTTGCAAGGGATATTACAGTGGTATTAGAGCAGTCTCCTGCCATCCTATTGGGTGAGTCATTGAAATTTAGAAGAAGAAATTATGGCTTTTGACAAATCCACATATGAATTGATGCAAAAATTGTATGGTTTGATGAGTGATCTTGAATTTAAAAGGAATATTCAGTGGTATTAGAGCTTTGATCCTGCCATCCTGGAGGGTTAAAGTTTTTTATGCACCCACGAGAAGTTGGACCACACCGGTATTACACTGGTCAAAGGGAAAATCAACAAAGAAATCAGATTGCAGATACATTTTCAACAGGCAAAGCAATAGAAGGGTTTGAAGAAACAATTGAAAACATGCCAGATAGTAACAGGCAGAACATGGATGAAAGAGAAGCATGGATAGAAAAGAAGTTCGATGGGATGATTGATATGATGTCATGCTTACTAGCAAGAATGGACCAACAAGCAGTTCCGAATCAGAATCACCTTCAGAATCAAAACAATCGTACAAGAGAGAATAGTGGTGTTCATGGCAACAATACGGAGGTCAATGGGAGAGATAGAGCAACTAACATTAGAGGATCAGCCTGTAGACCTCTCTTCCCTACTTTCCCACCGAGAGAAGAACAACAAGTGGAGGCTACAGTACCTTTTGCAGATGATGCCAGGCAAGCATACATGGAATATTCTACATTACCTCCTGATCTTAGAGAACAGTGGACCTTTGATCAATTCATGAATCAAAGGAATAGGAGAAATGGTGGAAGAAATGATTACCGTCCTCCTGTAGCTCCAAGGACTAACTTTCAACAAGCTCTTGGGAAGGTGACATTGACCCCTTTTAATGGAAGTGGAAAATGTACAGTGAGGTCATGGGTGCAAAAGCTAGATAATTACCTCTCTTTGCGACCAATGCATGAAGAAGATGCCATCAAATTTGCTACATTTCATTTGGAGGGAACTGCTCACGAATGGTGGTACCACGATTTGGTCACTCTTGGCCATAACCTTATGAATACTTATGAGGAGTTCACTAATAGATTGATAGAAAGATTTGATGTCAACGATCCTGAGGTGACATTCAGAGAGCTAGCGCAGTTGAAGCAACATGGAACTTTAGAAGCATATGTTGTTGATTTTCAAAGGTTGTCAGTGATGGTGCCCAATATCAATGAAAGGAGGTTGGTAGTCTTGTTTATTGAGGGATTGATAGAACCATTGAAGGGTTGGTTGAAAGCCTTTGATCCTCCAACTCTACAAGAAGCCATGAAAAAATCTAGAAGCATGGAGTTTGCAGCCCCAAAAAACAAGAATTCACACAAGGAGGTTCCTTCTACTAGCATTGAGAGTCCTCAACACATTGCTGATAAGAAAAAGAAATCAGCTCCCATGATTGATGAGGAGACACGAGAAGAGTTAAGGAAGAAGAAATTATGCTATTGGTGTAAGGAGCCTTACAACAAGGATCATGATTGCCCTTTGAGACCTAAGGGCAAGGAAAATCGTTTTATGTGGGCATACTTTGAGGACTCTGATTCTAATGATGTGGACTAGCAGGTTGCTTCAGGAGTTGATCAGGATGAGAAGACATCTGCTCCCATGGCATTTCTTGCCAATATTCAGGATGAGACTACATTTAGATTCAGGGGGACAGTTGATGGACAATGTTGCATCGCTATGCTTGATACTGGTGCAACACATAACTTTATAAAAGGGGATATCTAATGATGTTTGAAAAATATAAACGAAAGGAAAACGAGGAACAAGAGGTCTCTACAAGTGAGGTATCTAGAAACCTCTACAATGAGTTTGCAGCAGTTGGTGACCAGCATACAGCTGATCCTACGGAGGACAAAAATCAGACCAGCATAGAGGAAGAAGTTGGGCACACGACTCTTAAGGATGACTTCAAAGTTGAAGAAGAGCAAGTGATGTTTGATGACAAACCAGTTGCATTGGAACAGCTACATGAAGATAAGGTTTCTTGTGGTGAGTCTAGCATTGCTTCTTCCTATCATGATAAAGAATCAGATTGTAGTTCAATAAATGATGTTCATTCATATGAAAGTTTATGGGAGGCCCAAGATATAAAGAAGGAAAGGAAAGTTGATCCTTTACTTAGTGGAGCAGCACATGATGAAGGTGACATTATACAATGGCATGATGTCATTACTGATTTGTTTAAGGACAGCAACATTATGTCTCATCATTCGTGTTGTGACCTTTTCACACATCGCCCCATTGCAAATGGGGACCCCCTAATTTTTGCTTTGTTCTCATTTTTTTGGCTTTGGCTTTTCCCACTGTCTCTCTCTATGTTGTTTGTCTCTCCGGGGATGTGCTCGTCTTTGAGTTCAAACTTAAGATTTTGGCTAAGTCTGAGGAATTAGGGTTTTAAATCTTTCGACCAGTGTAAAGTCAAATAGAGTGAATAAATTGAAATCTGAGCTTGGTGTTGTAGTCAAGCTTCCAGCGGCTCCCTAGCAAAATTTCATTGGATTCTGACAACTTACTATTTTTAGTAAGTACTTAATTTGGGGCATTTTCTCAGCACTTTCGAAGTTCAAACTGTTACACTACATCCAGGACACGTCAAGCTATTTGTCTGCAAAATTTGAGTCAGAACTGACAACTTTCTATTTTTAGCAAGTATCACCTTCAGGAGCTGATTTTAGGGTTTACATGCGAAGTTTTTCAACGCATGTTTGGAGAATATTTTTGGGTTTTTTGAGACCTACGCGATGATATAACATGCAAGATGAGATGATAACTTTCAGCACTCAGCCTTCTGAGGATACTTTTAGGGTTTGCATGTTGGAATTTTCAACGCATGTCTGAATATTCTTTGTGGGTTTTTCGAAAGCTTCGCAGTGGTATAACATGCAAACAAAGATCTAGACGTTTTTTAGGAGCCGTCTTCATAGGCTACTTTTAGGGTTTGCATGTTGGAATTTTCAATGCATGTCTGGATATTCTTTGTGGGTTTATCGAAAGCTTTGCAGTGGTATAACATGCAAACCAAGATCCGAACCTTTTTCAGGAGCCGTCTTCAGAGGCTATTTTTAGGGTTTGCATGCAGGACTTTTCAACGCATGTCAGGTTATTCTTTATGGGTTTTTCAAGAGTTACGCAGTGATGTGACATGCAAGCAGAGTTGGTCACTTTTTCAGAGACTTACTATTTTTAGCAGGATCATTCCGGCAGCTGCCCAGCACCTCAGTATCACGAACAGAGCAAAGTGCAACAGAAACAGGGTCAAACAGAGATCGTTTAAGCAACATGCAAGTCAGATTAGGGTTTCTAGCTTCAGGACCCAAAATGAGGGGTCAAACGCCATAATCTCTGAAAACCGATGTATCCCACTGCGATCAGTATCTTTCAAGGATTCCACTGGTGAAATTTGAAGGCAATCCGAGCACTTACTATTTATAGTAAAGCACTCCAAAAACAGGTATAAACAGTAAGTCAGCAGCAGGCGCCAGTGTGAACAAGCAGTCAACCCATGAGGATCACACCAATCAGATTTCAAGTTAAACGGAGTTGCAGAAGTCCTGAAATTAAGCAGTTACTATAAATAGTAAAACACCTCCAGAACATGCTATAAATAGCAAGTTAGCACAAGATGGCAGTGTGAACAGATCAACTGGGTCATGAGGGTCCTGTGGTTGAAATTTCAGATCAATCCAAGTTTCAGAGGTATGAAAATCAGAGGGTTTACTAAATATAGTAAAACAGGAGCGAGCAAGCCAGAGAAATGTCTAAGTCTGAGAAATTTCTTTCACCCCCTGTGAAATGCGCCCAAGATAAGACTGGCAGAAGGATGAAAATAAGTTTTAAGTATGTGAAATTTCCTGCTCAGCCCCCTAAATGTGCCCTCAACTTGATGAAGGTGATGAAAGTTTTCAAGCCTTGCAATATTCCTGCTTGACCCTCCAAATGCACCCAGGTTGAAGGGTGGCAAGGAGAAAGTTTCTAAGTGTTGACAAATTCCACCTACACCCTCCAAATGCGCCCTCAAGAAGTCAGAGTTGGAAAAAGTTTCCAAGTCATAGAAAATTCCTCCTCCACCCCCAAAATGCGCCCATCTCAAGGAGGTAGCTTCAAAATCTTCTAAGTATTGGTAAATGGCAAGAGGCCCATCAAAATGCACCCAAGCTTGTGAATGGGCATGGAAAAGTTTCTAAGTATGCAAAAATGGAAGCTCCACTAGTAAAATGTGCCCAACTTGCATGGTGGCACCAAAAAATTTCTAAGGCACGAGCAAACTGGAAGTACCCCTAGTCAAATGTGCCCATATTGAGGCAAGGTGATGGCTTAAAAAGTTTCTAAGTATAAATTTTTCCTTCTCCACCCCTAAATGCGCCCAAGAAGCTGAGAGAGTTAGAAAAGTTTCTAAGGAATTTAAATTTGAAGCTTGACACCCTATATGCGCCCTTGACTTGGAGGAAGCCTTGAAAACGTCTAAGTATGGAAGAATGGAAGTAAGACCCCTTGTATGTGCCCAAGAAGTTGAGAAGGTAAGAAAATCCTCTAAGGCATGAAAATTTTAAGGAAGCACCCCTATATGCACCTAAGAGAAGAGAGGGGAGTGAAAATTTGGCTAAGTGTTGAAAATTGGAAGCATCAACACCTAAATGCGCCCAAGGACATGGGAATGCATGGAAAAAATTTTGAGGTAAACAAATTGGAAGCTCACCCATAGAAATGTGCCTTAACATGGGAGATGGAGTGAAAATTCCACTAAGTGTTGCAAATTTGAAGCTCCCTACCCAAAATGCGCCCTTGACTCGGAGAAGCCTTGGAAAATTTTCTAAAATGGAAGTATGACCCTCCATATGCGCCCAAGTCTAATAGGTCATGGAGAGATTTGTCTAAGGCATTGAAGGTGGAAGTAGGGGTCTCTAAATGCGCCAGCTTCAAGGAGGAGAGGGAAAAGAGTCTAAGTGTTAAAGACTAGAAGCTCCTCTAGTCAAATGAGCCTAACCTCTATGTGGATAAGTTGGAAACTTGCCTAAGGCATGTAAAGTGGAGGCACATAGGGTCAAATATGCCCAAGATGATGTGTTAGCTGGAGAATTTTCTAAGTGTTGTAAAAAAGGCAGTAGATACATGAAAATGCGCCCACTTTGAAATGGTGATTTGAAATTTTTCTTAAGGCAAGGAAAATGCAAAAGGAAAAAGTGAAGATAAACTTTGGTGATGAATTTTTTTTTTCTAAGGTTGAAAATAAAAAAATTAAATGTACCCCTTCGTCTGTATACACATGGATTCTGCATTTTTCGAGGGGAATTTTCTTTTGGGTATTGAATACTTTCAACGAGGGGATGATTTTGAATTTTTTCGCACCTTGCCAAAGATTTTAAAGTGAAGATTTTATCTAGGCACCTAGTTGATGAAATTTTCTAGGCAGAGGAAATAAATTTTTCTAAGGGAGAAATATTGAAGATGGATGTTGGGCTGGTGATTGATAAGATTTTCTAAAGGGGGATAAAATTTCCTAGAACTCAGATGGGTAAAATTCTTCTAAGGCATGCAAAATCCCTGGGACACATCAAATGTGCCCATAGGCAGGTCTGATGATTGAAAATTGTTCTAAATATGAGGAAGTTGAATAAACTCCTCTCATTTGCAAAGTGGAAAAGGTGGAGAAAAGCTAAATCACGAAAGTTTGTTGCTCAACTGTTAAATGCACACAGGTGTTGAAAGGCTATGAAGGAGGCAAAGTTGGCTGGAGAAAAATTATGAACCCTCTCAAATCTAGAGATCACTCAGACCTTGGAGATCAAAGCATGAAAATCAAGTAAGTGAGGTGAATTTATATTATGAAGTGTACTGATGCTCCTCTCCTTGCTTGTTTTGCATGGTGAACACCAAGGCCAAGGCATGATGACTTGGGGAGATGGAGCGAGTACTTGGAAGAAATGGCTAAGTGTTGACCCAGTATGCACTCGGCTCAGGAAGACGAGTGGCAAAGGAGAACGGGTCGAGTCCAAGATTGGAGAATCCTTTAGGATGAGGATGAAGAAATGATGAAGACCTAGGCTTTAAAGAGTCATCTTCAAGCACTAAAACGCCCTCAAGGCTAAGGATGAGGAGTGAACAAAAGGCTTCAATGTTAAAGAATGACAACGGAATGGGCTAAAGAGCGAAGCAGAGAAATTCTCCTTAAGTGTAAAGCCCTTCGATGACCCAAAAGATGTTCTCCAGCATGCTTCATACAGCTCAAGATGCAGTGGCAGGAAGGAGGAAAATCACCATCAAACAGGTTAAAAAGTTACAGCCTTGGAGTCAGATCGAGAACGTGCCTGCCATACCCTTTCAAGAAGTTGAAGCCACAATGATCAGACTCATCCAGTTTGCAGTCAGGAAGAAGAACAGTGTGAACGCGTTTACAAACAGGAATCTTCTAGAAGATGGTAGACATTAATTGCTCATTTATCACTCCACTCTTCTTGTTGGCAGTTTTTAGGGTTAGGGCTGATGTGGCTCAATTTGAGCCCTCCATTTGATTGTAATCTGAGCCATCCATTGGACTGGGCCATCTATAAAAGGGGCAACCCCCCTCATTTGTAATTCATTAGATTAGCTCAGAGATAGGAAAATAGAGGGACAACATAGAGATAGCTTAGTATAGATTGATAGTGTAGTTTGAAAAAGAAGGAAAGTTTTTCCTTTGAAAACTTTGTAAGAAATTGTTGTGAACACTCTCTCAATAAAAAGAGTTTTCATTGATGATGATCTCGTCTTTTGTTGTGAGTAGCTAGCAAGGTTTCTTCGTCCTTCTGATTCGAGTAGAATCTTAAAGTAGAATAAATTTCATTTCACGCAAGTAAATGCTAGTAATTGTGAAATGTGGTCTTCAATTTGAGCAAACTTCGTCTATCTATACCACTAGTGGGCTCATTGATGGTGAGTTCGCCTTGCGTGGTCAACTGGAAACTTGTGGACTTAACTTCGATTACGATCTTCATGTCTGTATGCGTCGTCGTGATGGTGTCTTCATTGTTGAATTGTAATTTGAATATCTTTGGTTACTCCCCTTGAAGATTGCACTAGTTCTGTGGAAGTTGTTCGAAGTGAGGCAAAGCGGAATCTGGTTGAGGCTTGTGAAAATTGATCTCTACGTCCCATGCATAGATTAGTCCATAGCATCTTCTATCCCTGCAACCATTTCAATTTAGTACTTTTTGATTAGTTTAGGAAACAAGAGCTTTATAGACAAACCTTTTGAGCATTCAAGTTCCTTTCTCCGCTGTTGAACAATTTTGTAAGTCCCCTTGAAATACCAGCAAATCACATCGAGCTAACTGAGACTATCCACTACATGAAGGAACCTTGGAGTTGAATGCATGATCTTTCTAGCAATCTTAGCATGCAGGAGATTTTGTTCAAGAGAGGATAGAGTCACCATTGGTAACTTTATTCTGTGTTGGTGCGGTCATGAAAAACACATCAACAATTCGCATGAGATAGGAGCTTGTGATCATGAGCTAGCCAATGATATGATATCATCCTTTGATGGCAGCCCTACACCCATTGGTAGACATAAAGATATCAAGCATAAGAGGACTGATTTTGTGTATTTTGGCATCGAAGAAGTAAAAAGGTCTGAAATGATGAATGAAGGGTGGTTGAGGAAAGCCAAAGAGGCTAGATTAGTGGCTGCAAATGCAAGACAACACCTTCAGGAAGTGAAATACAAGGTCAATCTCATCAACATGGCAAGACAAAAAGGAATAGATAACATTAGAAGACATCTTACTCAAAGGAAGGATGGACTTTGTTCTAATGATAGTGATGAGGTTGATAAGCTTGGTCAATCGAAGGACTTGGTGAAGATTCCAGACATGAGGAAACAAGTACAATTTGAGGTTTCTTCATATGGTGCGGAGGTTGTTCGTAGCTTGGAGACTAATTTGAAGGTGAAGCAGGATGAGATTATTGCTGATTTATCTCATCACAATAGGATGTGCAAATTGATTGAGGAGCATCTTTCGGCAGCCCAGTTAAAGAGAAGACAAGAGGGGATTGGAGTAGGATCTTCTCATGATGATTTGCAAGTTGTCAAAGAAGGCATGTTGACAATGAAGTCAAATTATTTGAACCTTCTTTTTGACAAAGACACCCTTCTTAGCCTTGTTGGGATCTATTCAGATTCCTTGATAAGAATAGAAGAGGAAGCTGACAAGCTCTCTCAAGAGCTTGAGGGCATTAGGGGTTCTTTGGTGAGTACTCAATTAGCACCGCCAGGTGAGTTTCACCTCAATTGCAACTTGAGGTGTGCTCATCAGTTCAACTTCAGCGCTTATACACAGGATTTGACAATGGTTTTGATGGCACAGAGAGGTGGGTGGAATAAGGAGTGTTCTAGTCAACTCTGGTATGACTTGCTTCCGACCTCAGATGGTGATTCTGAGTTTGGCAGGTCTACTACCTTGCTCTCTCATGTTGATTATCATTTGATTCAAGACTTGGAGACTTGCTACGTTTCAGAGATTTGGATTGAGTTGATTCAACAAGATGTGCTAGTGCTACAAGAGTTGTTTGGTGATGTTTGGGACATTACACAGATCTTTCCTTGGGATCCCGATGGAGGAGAGTTGTACTTTGCTGCTGAGATTGCTTGGGGACAAGCAATTTCAGGGAGGGCGAACTGTAATGTCCCCGTTATAGAGGTAGATTGATTTAATTAATTTAATTAATTAAGTTGTCCAAAATAATGATTTTTCATGAGGATGATTAATTGATTATTTTAATTAAATTAAAAAGTGGTATTAAGTTAATTATTTACATAGTTCCACGGAGTTTCTCGACGACGGCCTCGGATCATCGGGGACGGCAAGCAGGGGGCAAGGTTGATATACATATGGTACTTGAATAACTAGTTATAAAAAGATGTTTAAGAATAACATTTCAAATTAAACTTTGGAAAATTAGTAAAATTGCAAATACTAACATTTTAAACAATTGAATACTATTACTAAATGACAAAGTATATAAAATATTAAAATTTGCAAATGAAATTGTCGAATTTGAGATTTCTATTATATGAATATCGAAAATATGACATGTCACATCATAATATCATATCATAAAGATGATTACAATGAGTAGAATGATACATTGATATCAAAATAAGTACAAAATGCAAAACTGTAGTGAAGGGAGGCCTCTAATCATCCCCAAACTTACTCTTTCACTCACTCTTCTCACTGGTTTTCCTCTTCTTCACCTAGCTGTTGCAAAACATCAAATGGCATATGCGAGCAAAAAAATGAAGAATGAGAGTGTTTTGTTTAGCTTATGAATTTTAGAAGGGTCCCACAAGCCTTTAGGGTTCGGCCCAAGGCTTACATTCCAAGAAAATTGAAAGAAATTTTTTAAAAAATTGCTTTTTTGGACATCCCACCGCAGGGGACGCCTGGGTGTCTCCGAGACGCTTGAGGGACGGCTAGAAGTCCCCGAGACGTCTCGGGGACGTCCAGGAGTCCCTGCCGTTTCCTCGGAGTTTCCCAAGTCCCCGGGTGGGGGGAGTGGGGGGACGTTTCTCACCGTCCCCTAAGTCTCCAAAACGTCCGACGGGGGGACGGCTGAAATTTGGGGGGGACGATCCCGGAAACACTGATTATTTATAAGGTTATCAAATAAATCAATATTATAAGGTGACCTTATATTTAATTAATTTAATAAAGTGACTTGAATAAAATAATATATCATAAAGTCACTTAATAAAAATAAAATAATATTCTGGAAGCCTCTAGATTGTGGGCCGACCTCTTGGTGAAAAAGAATAAATAGTTGAGGCCAGCCATTGTTTCTTCATCCAGGAATTGTTATTTGATTTGAAGAACTTGTTTGGTGAAGGAGCTAGCTGCGGTTTCTACCATTTTCAGCCATTGGGAACGAAAACTCTCATTGGTTAAGCAATTTTGAGGGTGTGAAATATCATCTGAATTATTGCAGCTGTGGGGAAGATACTTCAGTCTTCCATTTGTGCTTCATTTGAAAAACTTTGTGGCCTTTGGCCAAGTTTTTGCTGAGCTCGATTAGAGGTTCGATTGGAGACATTTTGTGTGAAGTCTTCATCCATTTTTCTATCAAAGGAGGTCAATTTGCATACTCAGATTTTCATATCAGACATTTTTAGTCATTCAAAACAGCTTGTTGGTGCCACGAACTTACTCATATCTTCCTTCTTTGGCATCGATTCTTCCATTAACTTATTGTATATCATTCCTTGATGGTGTATGATGATTTCAAAGGCATTTGGGACGAATTTTTGACAGCAAACGAATTAAATTAGAAGTCTGATATATCTAAGCAGGGGCGGCCAGTTAAGGAGGGCGATTTCTTCATAGAAGCACTTAAAAGTTCTAATAAAATTTATGAGGCATTGTTGGGAGGCTAGGCACCAGGGTTTTAAAGACAAACTCATTGCAAGCAAGAAGGATCAAACCATTTTTTCCTAGGCAGCCATCATTTCCAGCAAGATCAGACTTTGCATGTGAATTGTTTGACAATATTCCTTGAAGGTTAGAGTAGCAATTTTATATCAGAACTTGCAAGGGATATTACAACTAGTTCCCATGGTTCTGTAATGTCCCCTTCCTAGCCTATTTAGCAGTTTGGCAGAGTTAGCCTATTTAGTCATTCCCGTAGGCTAACCAGGTGTGGTTAGGGAACGTTGGTGACCATTTATCCAGCATGGTGTAGTTGGGAGTTGTGTATTGCCCTTTTTTTAAGTGTTTTGGTGTTTTCTCCCATACTATTTTTAGTAAGCCAATTTTGGGCATCAAGGAAGCCAGTTGTCATTCATACTATTTTTAGTATTGTCGATGGGAGCAGTTGATATCTATTTTTCAATGTTTATTTGGTCCAGTGCAATTGTTTAAAATAACATACTGTTATTAAGATTAAATTAAATATTTAACTTATGTTATTTTATAAAGTTACTTTATAAAAGGGACCTTAGGAGACATAAGTGAAAATTATAATGTTAAAGTGTTATAATTTAAATTGGGCACCTAGGGAGACGTAAGGGCACTTTATAATTTAAAATTTAAAACATTTTATTCTCCTAGGGGGGTCATAGGTTTTTGAGGAGGCTATATAAGGGCGTTTGGAGATCTTTCTTTTATGCTAGATGATATTTGATATTGCTATTCTCTCTGGAGAAGATTGCTTTTTGGTTTGTGAGGACGAAAACCCTCATAGGAAACATTCTTCACGTTGTTGAAAGACACATTCTGGAGGATTCTTGGTGTTTTCATTCAGGAAACACAGTTGAGCAAATTGGAATTCCTATTGTTCAGATTTTATTGAAGATTCATTGAATATTAGTTGGTGATCACTGGAGCAAGGGTTTGAAGATTATTATTGTTGCTATCCATGCTTCTTTGGGCTAGCTCTACCATTTTCCATGTTGGTCATGCACTTCTGGGAAACACTGGAGACTCTTGTTGCTGGTTGCTAGGGTTTTGGGTGTGGTTCAAAGTCTATTTGGGGGCATCTAGACTTGCACACATCATTCTATATTGCTCTTTCATTATTGCTACTGTTCTTGATGATTGGCACCCATTTTTGACACTCCAGTTTGAAGATTTCTTTACTAGTTCAGTCTATTTGGTTATGTTGGATTGGATAATAGATGATATTTTATGAACTGGTTCATTGTTGTAACAGAGGAAAACTTGATATTCCATCAGTTATAACATCTTGGTTATATGCCAATATTATTATTAGTTTGGGCAGAGTGTGTTGACCAAATTTTTCGATTTTTTCAATTATCAGACAACATTACAATCAAGTACCGTTAAGGTTAGAAGATAAACCCAAACGTTGAAACAACTCTAACCAGTATACCGATGATGGCGAGCATTGGTCGAGGATCTAAATCAAATCTGATGCTGTAACTCTAACCAGTATGGCGCCGATGATGGCGAGCATTGGTCAGAGGATCTTCTACTCTAAATGTTGGAAAGGGAACTCGACGTCAAGTATGTGCTACCCAATCCAATGCGGAGTGAGGGCGACCATATGACGGAGTGATTACAATAACAATGCTTGAAAGAGAAATGCTAAAAGCTGAGAATACTCAACACCCAGAATGTGCTTGCTGACCCAGGATGGGAAAGTAGCTACCATAGGGCGGAGCTGAAACTGTTACAATAACTTTAATTGAAATTGAGAATTACAACCAGATTTGAATAAGAAATAAAAGACTGCCAGTACTACTGTCAGTTTTACAAAATAAGAAGTATTCGCCTGCCAATATCTTGTGAAATTAAAGGATCAGCATTACATCATAGAGAACCACTTTTATCTTGGATAGGAATACCAAAACCAAACTGCTTTCAAGGATCAAGATACTGATTTCTGATTTCTGTTACAAATCTGCTCATTAAATGAATAAACAGCAGTCTATGGAACTACTCAAATGCTCATATCTTTCATGTATGACCTCCAATTGACTAGAAATCAAATGCAATATGCCTTAACAATGGAGACGCCTAAGATCAGACATAGAAAACAGATCTAAAACCCACACATTAAATATGCACGAACCCCAATGCAAATCAAATGGTACGGCCCAGCTGAAAAGGGCGATCTGCTCTTAAAAATAAATGAAAGCTCTAAAAATTCTACAAATTTGGGAATAATGGCGCCTAAGCTTAGCAAAGACAATGGGTTAATACCCAGAACAATATTTTTGGTATTTTATGATTTATGAATTAAAACATGGATCTGCTGTAACATGAATGCAATAAGCTGAAAACACTAACATGCCAAATCGAAACTAACAATGCAATAAGCTACAAAGCACAACTAAATGCAACTCACAAACTCTCACCACTAGGTGCTGTCTCTCAAGCACGAAGTCAAGCCCGACTAGGAGGCATTCATTCCTCGAAGCAATCCCGCAACCATTTCGGCAGCATAACATTAGCATAGACAAAAGATGTGAAATGATGCTCAAGGCCTCCTTTTTATAACTTCCTGTTGACTTCTCGAAACCCTAAAAATCCACTTTAATGCCAAACCCTAATCCTCTCTCCAAAATGGCGTCCTTTTCCTTTCAAGCTTAATATTGATATTTTAATTAAATTCACCTTGATAAATGCGCCCTCATTTAGCTTGCTTTGACTTTGGAAAATTCAATATAAATTTAATATATCCTCAATGATGGCGCCACCCTTCAAGTCCACCTTTTAAAATAACATTAAGTTATTTGACTAGGCCAAGGTGATAAAATAACATTTAAAATATAATGTTATTTTTAAGTGAAATAAGCTCATCCCCCAAAACTGCATTCTGAAGCCCGAAACTGAAAACGCCACTGGAGTCAACTGAAGAGGAAAGTCAACTGCCTGAGACCAACCTGTTTGCCAAAAATAGAATTTACTAAAAATAGTAAATTCACGGAAATGCTCGAACATACCATCGCATACTTTCTCTCAAAACCGGAAAGAATCGCCATTGATCCACCGACTCACGAGGCAAAGACATCCTTAAAAATAGGAAAACCCTAATTTTACCTTCGGAGCTAGCCTACGGGTTTTAAAAGGCCAGTCCTTTGGAAAAGATCGTTAGAAGGGACATTACATGACCCTAGTTGTATGAATGATATTGAAAGACTTCCTATGGAGACATGAGTAGAAATTTGTTTTATGGTATTGCATGTTACCATTGTTCATTTCATAATGATGAATAGGTGATCACTATGAAGGGATTAGCAATCGTGTTTGTTATCTTTGTGCTTGGTAGCATGAACATTGAATCTGGGTATGATATATTGAGTCTTGTCATTTGATTATGTTTGTACTTTAAATGGGAAGCCCAAAATTTAATATAAGCTACACATGTGCAAGAGACATATTATAACATGTTGTAGGGTGAGATTTGAGAATTTATGTTGTACCAAGTGGAAGTACTTTAACTACTATTACAAGTGAAGTATTCATGAATAAACCTTTTGAAGCTAATGCCTTTAATGCCATTTTAGCCTCCTTTCTTAATGCAATAATAGGACATGCTATAAATTCTAGAATGGTATTGAGTATTGGGTAAAATCCTTTTGATGACTACAAAATACAGATTGACCCCTTGAGCATGAGAACCTCTATGTTGAATCTATTATGCGAATTTCAAATGAAAGTGCGGGTTTGTGTGAACAAGGTAATTTCATGTTGATTAATAAGTCAAGCCCCTATGTGATAAAACAATCCTTGGGGATGTTCAAGCTAGTTTATGAATAATAATGGTTGAAGTGGATCGAGGACCTTGGTATTTGTTATCACCTAGAATATGCACCCTGCTGAATCTTGAATCTACCTATCCTGTGAAACATGGGATGACCTCTTGAGTTGTGGGACTTAGGAAACTCAAGGTCAACCTCCAATTGAAATGCAGCTTCCCCTTGGTAAATCACCTAAAAACTAACTCTAAATAAAGCACCTTGCTGGAAAAAGATATGAGAAAGATCTGATAATCTAAATCTAAAACAAAAAATGAAGGTGATACACCAACTAGAGCAGATTTCTACTTCCTTTCAACAACACAACTTATAAATCTCAATCTAAAGCTTCACATAGTAATTTGCAACAATAATTCAAAGGAAAACTTAGAACAGCAGCAATCAAGGAGTCATAGAACTCACAATAATACCTACTTTTCTTTCATACATAGAGAAAATTGAAGCAAATAGAGGCAAAAATACTAATCTTTGAGTCACTAAATGCTGCTAAAATGACTATTTTTTTGAAAAATAGTAAAATATTACATCACAAGCATACAGTCAGCCATTATTTCAAAGTGAAACAAGGTTGAAGATGCAATCAATGAAAAAATTATAGAAGTCAAGATTTGATTGACTGAAAAAATTAAAGGACTGAATGTTACTTTGTTACAATAAACTTTTTCAGTGCTTTGCAACAAACAAAGGCCTCTTATTTATAGATTTTAAGAGCCTAAACTCAAAAAGTCATATTGACTTTAGATATTTTTCCTATGAGTTGTCATCCTTATCCTTTGTGGATAAGATTTACCTTTTTGTTTTATGAGTTGTCCTTATCCTTCGTGGATAAGATATTTTGCATTCCTTATCTTTTGACTTTGACTTTCTTGAAGTTAGTGAACTCCTTTATTAATTTTGCATGCTTTTCTGATTTCACAAAAAACTATTTCTCTCCTCTCTCTTCTCTTTTTTTTTGTTCTAATTTTTCAAAAAATCAAGTAACATTTTGGGAATCTCAAGGGGATTATTTGCCTACTGAATAACTGACCAACTGCCTTATACAGTCCATTGGGCATTGAGTCATGAGAGAACCTGAGAGAAAACTGAAAATCGGACCTTAAACATTGTTGTAGCACCTCAGCGACAGCTAACTAAACATCTAATTAAGTGTGCTTCAACACTTGGAGAAAAAGACAAACTAACATTGTGCAACAACACTTATTGACTTGAAAGAAAAACTATCCTAACCTACCCTAACCAACAACAAGACTCACTCAAACAAATCCATTGACTGTTTCCTTGAAGTAGCTTCCTTTCCTCATTATTTTGCAATGGTCCTCATGTTTATGGATAGCCAAGAGGAGGTGAAACATAAATAGATAGTTAATGAACAACTGCAATGCTTCTTGAAGAGCAAAAACATACTCACTTACCCTTTGAATTTGACCATACATACTATTGGTTTGAAATGGATAAGTAAGTTGGATCTTTTGTTCTTTAGCTGCAACTTCATCCTTGGGTGCAAGCATGACTTGTAATGCTTTGTGGGCCTCCATCCTAGCTAAATGTCTGATAGGACATCCTCGTTAAACAATAAAATTTGAGCTCTCCGTGCTGGTTTCTTTCTTATGCACTACTTCTTTATTATCTTGCTGATTGGGGAGCTTCGATTCTTGTGTCTGATTTGGCAAAAACATAGAGATTCTTGCACTATGCTTCTACTGCTCATGATTTTCTTCTTCTAGAGGTGTTGGTCTAACATCTAAGTTTGAACAAAATGCCTCCAAATCATCTCAAAATAGATCTTTTTCAACCTCTTCGTTGCTTTTTTGTATAAAGGGATTGATTTGGACTTCATAGCAACTCTCCTTGTGTGTGTCAACTTCCTCTCTATTTTGTAAAACAAGGCTGTCATCATTGTCCTCCTCATAGAACAACATTTTTTGATGCTCATTTTTATCTTCTATTTGCTACAAAACTGCTGTTGATGTTGGTGTTAGTATAAACATGCCTTCTTCATCTTGTTCAACACAAGAGGGCAACTTGTCAAACCAAAATGTAGACTCTTTTTCTTCACCACCCCCTTCTTGCTTGGTATCTTGTTCTCCAAGCTGATTTGAGTATTTAGAAGGCTTATCTTGCTTGAAGCTTGGAAACTTGTACTTAGGATCCTCCTCTTTTGCAAATTGATCCGAAATGCAAGAGGTTGATTGCGATTCCAATCTTTGTTCTTGGGCAAATAATAGCTTCATATGTTCCTGTTTAGCAGAAATCTCTTTTGCAAGAGACTCCTCATATTCCTTCCTCTGTGTATCTATCTTCTGTCGGTACTGGTAGGCTTGTGTAATGTCCCCATTCTTTCACGAGCATCAGAGTTGGTGGATTAGCCTATTACGTCGATCCTTGTAGGCTAAGGGGTCTAGATAGAGGGTCACTTGAACGGGCACTTGGTCGGTAAAAGGCAGTATTGGTATCCAGAGTTAGGTGACGTGGTGAATTTGTGCATTTGGCGTGTTATTGGAGCTTAAAATATTGATCTTCACCATTTATTTCACTTACTCAAGCTTAGGGACCATGTGTCTATTAGTTAAGGCGGTCACTTTATATTTTTCAGTTACTATTCACTGATAAAGTGAAAAAAGACATAACTTAAGTGAATAGTGCCATTTTAATGAATAGTGTTTTCAAAGTGAAATTATAAAAGAGCAAGAGAAAGTTCGACCCATTCATGCTTGAGTTATTTTGTTGAATAAAGTTTGAAGTGTGGAGTTTGTGGAAGAGAGAAACTAAGGTTTCTCAATTTCAGCAGTGGGTAAGCCTGGTTTGGGGCTTGTAGTTAGAATTTTGGCATCTTGAAGGTGTGAAAGACCACCCTAAAGTGCTGGTTTTTTCTTGTTGCTGCATTGGAGCTTGAATTTGCTAATTACAAGTTGTTGGAGGCATCTTCTGGAAGGATATTTGCTGCTAGAGTCGCCATTCGCCATTTAGAGGATGTGGTTTGCATTTTACAAAGGTTTGGAAGCTGATTTCTTCATCTACAGCCAGCCGCACCTTCTTGAGGGTTTGATCAGCTCAAAGGAAATAAAACGCCTTTCTTTATTGGCTGCTTTCACACCAAAAAGGGGCGCCCTTATCATTAGAAGACATTCCATCCAGATTACAGTGGGAGAAGTTCGTATTTTGGGTTGTATGAGCAATCTACTAGGGGCGGGTACTGTAGCACGTCACTATTCACAGTGATGTTTGGCTGTAAGTTAAATTAACTCATAAGATGTATTGTCTTTCGAATTTGGTGCAAGTCTTCTACTACATGTAAGCTCTTATATCATGAAGAATGCATCTTGACTATCATTTTTAACCTTGCTCGAGTATCTCTTTGAAATGAATGTAAGCCGTCCACTTATGTACTCCCTCTTATGCAATGAAGAAAGTCTCTTAACTATGAAACTGAGTCATTGCTTGAGTATCATTGAGTCATTGCTTGAGTATCATTGAAGTTTAGTTTATTTGAGATCATATTATATGCGTATGCTTGTTAAATTCATGTATATCATTGGCATCGAACATCAAAACACAAAAAGAAACAAACACCAAACACAAATCAGACCTACAAGCACGGTGAAATCATCGCAGCCGAGTGACGGTTCATCACAGTGGTATCAAAGCAGTTTCCTGCCAACCTGTTGGGTAGGTTTGAACTGCAGTTCGGAGGTTTCAGTTGAACATGGCCACTTCCTAGAGGCAGTGGGACAAGAACATGAAAATTTTTTAACAAAGCTTAAAGAAGTTGGAAGAAATAAGTAAATTTCTTAAATACCCCGCAACTAGAAGCAATTTATCTCAGTATATGACTTCAAGTTCGAGCAAAGGTCTAACATCACAAAACAGAAAGAAGTTGTGTTCCTATTGCAGAGAGCTGTATGATTTAAACCATGATTGTCCTTTGAGACCTAAGGGCAAGGCGCATAGAATAATATGGGCTCCCTATGAGGATTCAGAGCCTAAAAAGGCTGACCAACATTCAACAGATCCCTTGGTGAGCAAAAATCAGACCTTAGAAGATCTACTTGTTGATGATAGAATTCGAATTTCTAAGGCAGCTGGAGAGGAAAGGTACGTGAGTCCATTGAAAGATGAAGAGTTAGAACACAAGGGTGAGGGGCCTAAACAAGATGCCAAAAGGTTGCAGGATGGACATGTTGAGGGACATACACATGAAGAAAAATCAGAACAAAGGCTTTTGGGTTTGGAAGATTTACAGGATCCTTTGGTGGAGAAGGATGATAAGATTGATCAAGCATTGACATGAGTGGACTCTACATCGTCTTTTGAGACATCCTATGAGACATATAGCAGCAATGGCTTAGATGATGTGT
Source organism: Sequoia sempervirens (assembly GCA_007258455.2). Classification (NCBI taxonomy): domain Eukaryota; kingdom Viridiplantae; phylum Streptophyta; class Pinopsida; order Cupressales; family Cupressaceae; genus Sequoia; species Sequoia sempervirens. Next base: position 2,047 of record VDFB02320091.1, on the reverse strand, counting down.
GTGCTAATGATAGCATACATGATGATGCTGATCATGATGAGAATGAGGTTGACTCAACCTCGTACTATAGTGCAGATTTGGATGGAGAGCAGGAGGCGGATCAGGAGATGGAGTGCAAGATGATCGACAATCCATTGTTCGAGATAGATGCTTCTTGGTCATATGATAATCTGCTCTTTGAGATAGATGTTGATCACCCCCTTGACCCGAGTCCTGAGATGAGCATTGATTGTGGATTGATATTTCAGATAGAGTCCGTAGTGGAGTTTACTGAGGTGAGCATTGTGAGGAGTGCTCAACACTTCTCTTCTAGTCCACATACAGAGGAATTGTTGACGTATCAATGTGGATTGGTTCAGGACGTATACCATCCCTTTTTGGATGGAGAGTTACCATCTTCAGTAGATGGAACTAGTGGTTGCAAATACCCAACTCAGTTGTTGGTGGGTGAGTGCTTGCAGGATCAGTATTTAGTCTACCATCAGGCTGATGTGTACCCAACCAGGTTTGTTGCTTCTTTGTTTCAGAGACTACTGGTGGACACAGGGTTACAGAGGGATTATAATGTTAGTAGGCTTGATGGCACAGGTGGATATTATATCCATGAGAGTTTAGCGGAGGTTATGGAGAGATGTTATGTAGCTGACGCTTCCAGTTATCCTTACCTCCTCATGATGGATGGACATGAGTTTTGTTTATATTGGGATCCAGGTGGAGACAGAGTTAGCACGGCCGTTCGAATGGGTCCCAGGGAATTGCTTCACCACTTCTGGTATGGTGGAGTTAGGATCAGTGTTGAGAGAATCTTGAATGATATTCATAGCATTCAAGAAGTTGTTACCAACACTGATAACAACCTTGATTGTCATGACAGCAGTGATGAAACTCGGCATGAGCATGAGAGGAAGGTGATTACATTGGGGATTGATGTTTCTACAGAGTTGTCACATGTTGGTACTCGAGATTTGGGTACTAATTATACAATTTATGATGAAGATTCATGCCAGAGTGAGTCTGATTTTTCATATCAGACTGTAAGAAACCAATCAGAAAAATTATTTAAGGGGAATGAATCCCAGGATTGCAAGTCAGGGGGATATGCAGTTGCTTTGAAAGAAGAAGTGTGCGAAGCTACTGCCAAAACAACAGCCTCTACAATATGTGTTGAGCCATCCTATGAGGTACATAGCAGCACTACCCTTGTAGATATTGTGGGCAACCCTGGGAGCACACACAATGCTGCTACTCATGACGAGAATGATAAGGATTCAACCTCTTACTATAGTGCGGACATGGGTGGAAATGATGAGTCACAGGGGTATCATCATTTGGTTGGGCAACTTAAGGTCAATGATAACATGATTGCTACAGCGTTAGAGCATTTTGATGTTGCTCGACAGATGTTAGCTACGTAAGGTTGGGGTACTCCTATGTCAGATGAGCATGGTGATAGTAGCCTTTCCCTTGCAGAATTCCATGCCCTACGAGAAGCCATTAGGATAATGAAACAAAATTACTTACAGTTACTAGCGGATAGGGATTATCTTCTCCAGCGGGGGTGCACTTGCTACGATGCACTAAAGGGGAAAGAGGAGGAGGTTGATGAGCTCACTCATGGGCTCGAGGTGACTATGGATTCATTGGAGAGTGATCAGTTGGCCCTTCAGTAGTCCTATTCACAGTTGGAGGAGCTTACCGTGGTCTCGAGTTTGGCACAGTCTTCACCTGCTTCCGATACAGTTCAGGTTTCCATGGCAGCAGTTGGTGAAGAACATATGTCCACGGATTGTGGTTGTGAGTAGGTCGAGGATGTGGATACTACATCCATCACAGTTTCAGGTGCAGTTGATACAGATGGAGTGAGAGTATTGATTGAGAGTTGCGGAGAACCGTGTGTTGCACCTGGTTCCCCTGAGTTTGGTCCCATGACAGGTGTTGCAGAACAGATTATCGATAGCTCTCGTGACATGGTAGTTGACTCACCAGAGACTACTCCATCCACTTCACACGAGATATGCAGAGCAACATCCAGTTGGGAGATTGGTAC
>VDFB02320090.1:0-34648 GCA_007258455.2 Sequoia sempervirens | reverse complement strand
CTAGTGCTGCTATGTGGTCTCGATACTTTATTGATTTGGCTAGTATGTTGTTCACATAGTCTTCTATAGATTTGTGAATCATGTCATGGAAAATTAATGTCATAGCTCTTTGGTATGTATCTCCAACATTCTTTAACCCAAATGGCATCATGTTCCAATAGTAAGTGCCCCATGGACAAGTAAAGGCTGTCTTGTGTTGGTCATCCTTGGCCATCATAATCTGATTGTATCTTGAAAACCCATCCATCAATGATAACATCTCGTGCCCTACCATTAGATCCACAATCATTTCTATGTTTGGAGAGGGAAATCATCTTTTGGGAATGCTTTGTTTAGGTCCCTGAAATCAGTGAAGATATAGATGCCCCCAGTGGGCTTAGAGAGAGGTACAAGGTTGGAAACCCATTTAGGATAATCAATGGGTCGTATGTGTAGAGAAAAAATATGCAAAATTCTTAAAACTCAACAAACATTAGCATGGTGTTAGTTTAGACCAAGAAAATAAAGTGCTCTTATGAGATACCTAATCATGCTAGATATGCAAACAAAACCATGAAATACTAAACAAAATTAGTTAAAGCATATAAAAGCAAGATCATACCTTATCCCACAGTGGGAGTGGTGCCCGATGCACTTTCCCACCACCTTGATGAGCTTCCAATGTTGAACACAATGTGATGAAGATGGTAAAATGAAAGTTCTTATAGTGAAAATTCTAAGATTGTAGATGATTGTGGCTTCTATTTATAGGCTAAAGGGTTGAAGAATGGAGAGATGGGAGGAATGTGGGACTAAAGGAGATCCAATAAGATTGTGAAACTTGTCACAAATCTAAGAGATCGGGAAAAAAGTTTGAATTTAGGGTCAATCTCGCGACAAAGAGGTTCAAGATGGATGTATGGATGGTTAGACTAACAAATCTATATGATAATGATGATGCAAATGAGATGAATTAAGATGTTGAGAATAACAAATCTATATTATCCTAAATGTCTTAAATGATGATGCAATGCATGTGAGATGAATGATGTTTCCTATTATGATGATATGTATGAGTATGCAGGATAGGTATGTTGACATTTTATGAATGCAAGATGGATGCATGTCATGATAGTATGTTAGCGTGAAAGAGGATAGAAGAATGAGAGGGATCAATCCTTGATTATGAGAAGATACAAAAGTCCAACAAGTCTATGAGTCATCGAGACTTTATTAGATATGATGATGAATGATGATGATGTATTGCTTATCCAGGGAGTGGGATGTAACACAGATTACTTTCCTTTTTTTTGATCACACACATAGATATGATGCATCAAGGTATAGAAAACCAGGATGGCATTGTACCTAGTGAGATGTACTTTGAATCAACAATCAGATACGAGTATCCTTGTTCATACCTAGCGTACAAAACCTTACTAGGGTGTACTTTAGATATTTCAAACATCTTAGACCAAAACATAGAAAGGAAAATCCTTCCCATGTAATAGTCAACAAGATATCTAAAATACCCTCCCTACAAACCAGACAAAGTTAGCATGACCAAGGTTATATTACAAGAATATCCAACAAGCACAACAGAAAAAAGATAATGATCAATGCCCCATTCCTTTCTCTCTAATTTTTTTTGATAGAAATCATTGAGAGGTCATTGGAATGAGTGCAATAAGATAAATTAAAAGAAAAGGTCAAGTACACAAACAAGCTAATTTTCTTCATACTTCTAGCCAAGACTAAACTACAATGAGGTCTAATGTTGATGTCCATTGTAGGAAGGATGCATCCTAGGACATGATGTTATCAGATGATTTTGAGACTAATGAGATGATGGGCTATTGATACCAAGAGTTAACCAACTTGTTTACCTATTACCTAGACTTGATACCTTGACGTTTGAGTTTTGACTTTCAATTTGTTAAACTTGTTTCCAATTGTTTTTCCAAAGGTTGAAGATGATGATCATTTATTATGAGCGAATATTTATTGCAGGTGATTATTGAAGTGGGATGGATGATTTTGGGTTTTTTGATATTTAAAAAATTTTTGAGGCTATTTTTGGGATTTTTGAGATGTTTTACAAATGTTTTGATTTTTAAATTTTCTAATATTTTTGTGTTTTCTAAGATTTTGACCAAGAACCTAACCTAAGGACCTATCCTAGGGGCCTCGGGGGTTGATCAAAGATTAGCCTTGCCTAAGTTATACATGTAGAGACCACATAGTTCGACTAACACATATTCGTTTATTGATGAGAAATGGACAAATGGATTATTAGTTTATTGTGATAGACTCTTAAAGGACTAACCTAATGTGTCTCGAGGGCACATCAATGATGGCCTTCACTACGTTCAAGCTCAAAGACTCGTAGTTTGACACAATGACTATTTTTTTGACCTTTTCTGACTTTTTGACCTATTTTTGGATTTTTACATGTTTTGATGTTTTGGCTTTTATTTCGATGTTTCTGATTTTCTAAATTTTGAATGCTTTTGGATTTTCTAATTTTCTAATTTTTGGATTCTTTTTGAATTTTTTGATTTTTTGATTTTGAACGTTTTCTTGGATCTTCTACCTTGGTGAACGTTTCTTGGATTTTCTCTCGGGATTTTAAGGAAGATTTCCGCTGAATATACACGAAACCGATCCAATGTAGGTATAAGAACATGCCCTCAGCATTATGTGATAGACTACTTCAATATAGGCAGGACAAACTGACCTTAGGAATGTGCCAAGTAGTTCTAGGATGGAACATGATACACACACAGGATCAAGCTATAATGCAGACGCGGAAGGGATCCAAAAGGATCAATAGAATGCGATGGATGAATGATGTAGAATGAGCCATAGAGGTCATGGTGGATGGAAAGTGTTTTATTTACACAAGGCACCTATTTTCTAGGTTTTCACCAAGGTACTTTCCCAAAGCACCACTGAAGTGGTTTTTAGTAGAGGACAATTTTTTCTTTTTACTTATTTTCTCAATCCTTTTCCACTTTTTTGATTTTTATATTTTATACGGTATTTTTTAGGATTTATACCTTGCATGTTTAGGGGCATGATTTTTGAGATGGGAGCTACTTTATTGGACCCTTTGTAGAGGCAGTTCACCTCTTTGGGTTTGGGATTAACCAATATGCTCCTAATTTATAACTCTGTCGATGATGAAAGGTCCCAACTAGTTGGGTTCAAGCTTGCCTTTGTGGTCTGGATTTGGTACATTCTTCTAATTTTCTTTCAACATGATATCTTCAAGTTGAAATGATTGACACTTGATCTTCTTATTATAGCTTCACTTGAGGCAGTTTTGGTAGACCTGCAAGTGATTCAAAGAATCCATGTGCCACTCATCCAGTAGTTCTAGCTCATTCAATCATGACACCCTATATTGTTCATCAATAATGAGATTTTGCAATGATATTCTTAAGGATGGGAGCTTGATCTCAATGGGAAGGATGGATTTTGATCTGTAGACCAAGGCAAAATGGTTCACTCTTGTAGGTGTGCAGATACTTGTTCGGTAGGCCCATAAGGCAGGATTTAGCTGTAGGCGCTAGTCACGACCAACTTCATTGACTATTTTCTTTAGGATTTTCAAGATGGTTTTATTCGTAGCCTTAGCTTAGTCATTACCCTGGGGGTAGTATGGGGTGGAGAAGTGGTGTTGGATATTAAATTTTTGGTATAGCTCTCAAACATCTTGGTTCTTTAAAGGTGTTCCGTTATCTCAGATAAGGGCTTGCGAGACATCGTAGCGACCGTTATCTCAGATAAGGGCTTGCGAGACATCGTAGCGAAAAATGAGGTAGGTCAAGATGAATTTGGAGATTTGCTTCCCTATGATGTAGGTCATTGGGATGACCTCTACCTACTTTATAAATTACTTTTTTGCGGTGATAATGAACTTGTGTGCATTAGATGAGGTGGGAGTGATTTTTCCAATGAGATCAAGCCCTCATTGTGAAAAGGGCCAAGGTGTTATAATTAGTTGAAGCTCCTAAGATGGTGCATGGATGAGGTCCCCATGCTGTTGACATTAAAAACATCTTTGGACATAATCATGAGCTTCATTCTCCATTGTAGGCCAGTAATACCTAGTTCTCAGTAGTTTCTTGGCCAAGGTCATACCACTAGAATGTGAACCACAAATACCATCGTGTACCTTAGTTAAAGAATCCAAAGCTTCCTCAAGGTTAAGGAATCGTAAAAGGGTTCCTTTGATACTTCTATGGTATAGGGTGTCACCTAAAATAACAAAATGGGTTGAATTCTTAATAAAGGTTCTTTTGAGGTTTGGGGCGATATCGGTAGGGAGTACTCCTATTTTCGGGTAGGTGTATATGTCATGGTACCAAGGATCAATGGGACCAATGATTTTACACACAAACTCAGAGTTTGGTACTGTAAAAGCTGGTACAAGAAGTTGCTCTACCAAGAATTCATGTTTATGGATGTTGCGTGGGATATCTAGTAATAATCTGATTCTTGTCATAGCATTAGCTGCTCTATTTTTTTCCCTTGGTATTTGCTCAAATGTGATGTCAATAAAGAATTCCTTGAGACTCTCCATGGGTTTCTTATATGGGGTAAGCTTGTCATCCTTTGTTTGGTATCATCATTGACTTGATTGATGATTAGTTGTGAGTCCCCATAGACCTTAAGTGCCATAATCTGCCATTGTACTACAATTTTGAGTCTTATGACAAGGGCCTCGTACTCAGAAATATTGTTAGTGCACAAAAAAGATAACTTATATGGTTTCAGGACGCAATCTCCTTGCTGTGTGATGAAGAAGACTCATACTCATGATCCATGTTGTGTGTAGGATCCATCAAAATATATATACTTTCCAATGATCTGCTACACTTAGATTGAATATTGACTCATTAGGGAATTCTGATACCAATGAGTTCTTTGAATATATAGGTGCCTTTGCTAATTTATCTGTAATGACTTGTCCCTTGATGGCTTTTCATTCTACATATTCAATGTCATATTCTATTAATCTGATCATGACCCACTTAGCCATTCACCCTATGAGCATTTCTTTAGAAAGTAGATATTTTAGAGGGTCTATCTTGGAAATGAGCTTTATTTGATGAGCAAGCATGTAGTGCTTGAATTTTTGTGCAACAGACACTACTACTAGGCAAGCCTTCTCAATGAATGTGTAATTCAACTCGTGTCCCTCCATGGTTCTACTGATATAGTAAATGGCTCTTTCCTTCCTATTTCATCATGTTGAGCTAGGAGAGTGAAAAGGGCTATTGCTATTGCTAATATGTAGAGTATTAATGATTTGTTATGGATCGGTGACATGAGGACTGGTGGTGTCAACAAGTATTCTTTGATTTTGTTGAATGCTTGATCACATTTCTCATCCCACTTGTATGCTACCCCCTTGTGGAGTAGATGAGAATATGGGATAGCCTTATCTGCTAACTATACTATGAATTGGTGAATAGATTGGAGCCTTCCTTGTAAACCCCTTAACTGCTTCAATGTATGTGGTGCTTCCATTTCAAGAATTTCTTTGACCTTTGTAGGGTCTATCTCGATTCTCCTCATTGATACAATATACCCTAGATGTTTTCCTAATTGCACACCAAAGACACATTTCTTAGGATTGAGTCTAACCTTGTATTCTTCTAGTCTGTAAAAAATAGAGCCTATTGCTACTATATGGTCTCGAATCTTTCTTGATTTGGCTAATATGTCATCTACATAATCCTCTATAGATTTATGAATCATATCATGGAAAATCAACGTCATAGTTCTTTGGTATGAAGCTCCAACATTCTTTACCCAAATGGCATCATGTTCCAATAGTAAGTACCCCATGGATAAGTAAAACATGTCTTATGTTGATCATCTTTGGCAATCATAATCTGATTGTACCCCAAGAATCCATCCATCAATGATAGCATTTCATACCCTTCCATTTTATCCACAATCATGTCTATATTTGGGAGAGGGAAATCATCCTTAGGGCATGCTTTGTTTAGGTCCCTAAAGTTAGTGCAGATACGAATTCCCCTAGTGGGCTCAAAAATAGGTACAAGATTTGAAACCCATTCTGGATAATCAATTGGTCATATGAAGCCAATGCCAAGGAGTTTCTACAATTCAAGTTTGACTAGTAAGGCGATTTGCAGATGCATCTTTCTCAACTTCTGTCTTACTGGTTTCACCTCTAGATAGACAGCTAGATGATGAACCAAAACCTCAAGATCAAGACTGGGCATGTCAGCATAGGTCCATGCAAAATTTACCTTCCCTTCTTTTAGAAATGTAGCTAGAATTTCTTGTTCCTCAGTCAAAAGTGACTCTGCATAGAAAGTGATGTGTGGTGTTTCTTCAATTCCTAGATTGATTGGGTTGCACTTTTTTGCTAGTACTAAGGGGAAGATTTAATCCATCATCCTTTGGTGCCTCAGAGAGATTTTCACCATTGGATATGTCCTTTTTTTTTTTACTATTTTAGGGTCAAAAAGTGCCATAGTGTGATTTTCACTTAAAGACCTAGATATTACTCTTAAATTTTCTATTTTGCAACTAAGAGACTCAATCATTTTTCCATAGTATGCATGTGTGTCTATTTCAATATCAAAAGCTACTTTATGATATCCATATGGTAGTGTATCCTATAGTCCCATGAATTCTAAGAGAGCCTCATCATTTTTGAATGTGTCTAAGATCGGTGGTCCTCATTGGTCACAGTCTATCAGTTGGGGGTAGACAAGTTTTAATTTAGTGGTTTGGTTACTCGACTTTAAAGACATAGTAGTGATCATGAAAAGGGTAGAATCCTCAAATAACATGGGCAGGTCAGTAATGGGATCCTCGTCACACACATTAGTTATATAAAAGGTATAGTAATCTAGGGGTAAACTTGCAAATACTGGTAATTGAGGAGGAGCTTTGAATTTTTTAATAGGGGTACCTTTGCCAAGAATGGTTATCTTCGTAGCCTGGGTGCATCTAAGGCCAAGATTCTTCATGTGCTTCTCAAAAATAATGGGTTCTAATAGACCATTTCCATTTTCCCCAAGCTTCTCATTTTTTTTGTAGCTCCCCATCCTCACATTAACTATAGTCCTTTGTTGTCATCATCCATGGGAAGATCAGGTACAAGACTCTCATCTTGATACAATAGGCTTGCTACATCTTTCTTGTCTACTACCTCTTTGCTTAGGTCTCCCCATTTTATGAAGGTGGCGAGTTTTGCTTTTAAGGTCTAGGATGTTGTGTCGATTGGATGTGGTTTCCCATGAGATCTAGCAGATTGAGGTAACTTTCCTATCACAAAGGAACTCTTTTTAATTTTGTAGTCTCCACACCCATTATCTTGGATTATAACCTTAATATCTGGGATGTCCTGAATGGGAGGTGTCTTTGTCTTAGAAGTGGGTCCCTCGTCGTTCTTCGGGATTTGGAGGATTTTATAATACTTGGCCTCTATATTTTTGCAATAATAGAATGGTTCAGGATCACCATGGACTATGACTTCTTGGTTCTGATAAGGGAACTTAACACATTGATGGAATGTGGATGTGACAGCTTGCATCCCATGGATCCATGGGCGCCCTAGGAGGATATTGTAAGGGAGTTCAAGATCAAGGACTTGGCATGTAGTCTCTATGATTGCTGGACCAACTTGAATAGGGAGCTAAATGGTGCCTTGAGACACTCGTTCTTGATCATCATTATCCATAATAGTGATACCTTTTCCTTTCTTAATGACATCTTCAAAGAATCCCAAATTATTTACCAACTTCAAGGTACAAGTATTTAGACCTGCACCTCCATCCACCAAGAATATTTTGAATTTATTCTTGTGGACTAAGACTTCAAGATGGAGTGCATAGTTATGGGATGGTTGGGTTGGGAAATCCTGCTCAAAGAATGTTAGGAGATGTGGTGAAGGTGGATGAATTGTTGGTGTCATGGAAAATGAGTGGGACATACAAATGTTTTGGGTCTTGCAGAATAGTGTTCGGCATACCAAAGATGGTGTTTGCATCCAAGTTTTGGTTTTTTACAAGGGGGTGTGTTTGAAGATCCTGGAGCAATGAACTCCCCTTGGTGATCATGGGTTGAATTGGAGCATGAGATTATGTTGGTTGTGGGATGGGTTGAATGATGTTTTGGAAGGATGGTGTGAATGATACTGGTGGAATATTCCCAATAGGTTGTTCCACTATAGTGCTCACATCATAATTAGAAGGTAGTTTAGCCCCTTCCTTTGCTAATGCTAACATGTATTGTGAAGGATTGATTCTCATCATTGTGTTGACAATCTTGTGGTTTTTGAGGATTTTGGACTAGCTCCATGATTTCATCTTGGGTCATTCCTTGGAAATTGTTGGTGACATCCTCCACCTGGAAACCTCCCTCTTGAGGATTTTTAGGTATTTGAGGAGGATTAAGTGGAAGGTTGATGGATATCCTAGGGTTGAATTCTGTTTTAGTTTGATTCAAATCACTTTAAGTGGACGTTTCTTTGTTTTTCTCCATGATCTTCTTGCATTGAGATCTAGTTTGGACCATTACATAAGGATAAACTTTCAGGAATATGGGAGGTAAACCTCTAAATCCTTATGTTGGTCTAAGTTTTTAGGTACAAAAAGTAAATCTAGGATATTTTAAGGATCAAATGATGGTGATGAGATAAATGAAGGATGAATGGTATGGATGTTTGAACTCTTAAGAACTTTGGAGGAATACTAGACTCTTAGAACTTTTGGATTTGGTTTGGATTTTATTTGATTTTATTTGGATAATGGACTCACAAACCCCAAGATGTTAGATGTTATCTTGGAATAAAATTGTCCACAAGGATGATAATTTAACTAAGTGTATGAAGAAGGATTCATCCACACACACTTATCCAAACAAGGTGATTTTGATTTTTATTTAGAGGATTTACCAAAAGTCTAGTATGAATGATTTTTATAAAGTTCTAAGAGTAGTTTGTGAGATGGGATTTGATTGGTGTTTTGGGATGGATGAAAGTGTTGATTTGATCCTGGATGAACCTAGAGAGACTTTGTTTACAAGACCAAGGTATTGAAGAACATGTTATAATTCTAAAATTTTCAACCCTACAAAGTGAGATGTACTAAAAATGTTGGAAGAGACTTGGATTTTGACAATAATAGAATGAATACAAATTTGGGTTGTCCTCTGAAGAACGTTTGTAAAAGTTATAGAGCATCCTATCTCTAACTTTGTAAAGTGTTGAAAGATGTTTCTTGAGAGCTCTTGGACTAAGACACTTATGACAATGGATAGACTTTGGTTTTGGGATTTTTACCTTGTGGGAAATCATTTGAAAAAAAACATGTGTGGGGTTCAATTGTCTTTTATCTTTTCTTAATGGATTATTTTTACCACATCAACACTTTCTTGCTTAGCTTTTCAAACTAAATGTCTATGTCTCAACTCCTTTTCATTCCACAAGGTCCATTATGTGAAAATCAAGGAATCAAAGGTATATTTTTCCTATGTTAACTTTGGAGAGAAAAAATTGAGATATGGCCCCAAATATTTAGAAGCCTCTAAGGATAGAATCCCTAGGGAAAAGTAGTAATATGTGGACTCTTTCAAAAATATTTGTTCTTCCAAAGGGTTTGAAGTTTTGATGACTTTGTTAAATGTTTGTTTCAAAGTTTTGGATCCAAGTAAAGTAGTTAACTGACTCACAAATTGCACAACCCTAGGATAGAAGAGACAATATTTTTTGAGTCCCCACTTGGATTTCTCCAAACACTGAGACAAAACAAACAACTAGAGATTTGGCGACATTGGCTCTCGTCCACGACACACACTTCTCGGGACCACCAAATCTCAAAATCCTTAAAATCTAGAGATCAAAAGGATTTATTATGTTTCTAATTTGAATAGTACAAATGTGGATTAGCTTTAGAATGATCGTTCTTGCATCAATAAATAGTAAATGTTTTTTGCTTCTACATAAATTGGCTCTTAGTCAGGGTAATCGAGGACATGGCCTTGCAAGCATCCATCAAGCCACTAAAGGATTTAATCAATCCTACTAGGGGTTCTTATATTTTTTACAGTAGTACCCCATTCTAAAAGACACTATACAACTAAGGCCTACATACCATGAGGACTTGATAGTTTAGTCTTATCCATTTATATACCATCTTGAGTGAAAAAATGGTTGGAGTCACCTTCAAATTGGTATTAGGTAGGTCCATCTAAAGGTAACAAAAGCACGGTAGGAAACTTGTAGTTCAACTACCTAGTTCGCATAAAGAGCAAGGAGGAACACACACAATGCCCTTTCCTCACACTAGCATGCTTGTTCAATTTTAAAACCCAAAATTGAAATGTAGATAACTAAAGACACTAAAATGCTTTTGATTCTCAATATCACCATGAAGCACGAGAGAAGTGCATACTCATTTGAATGACACAAGTCACAAAAAATTTTACAAGACAAAGAAAACACAAGTTCATTTTTAATCCTCAAAGCAATGATAAGTTGTTTTTATAGGACCAAAACCAAGTGTGAAGTTGCTTGTTCAATTTTAATCCAAAAATCAAAATCTAGTGAGTTTCTAATGTTCAATTTTATCCCAACTTGAAGAGATCAAATCAATGGTTAATTTTAAACCCAAATTGATCTAGTTGGCCTAAAACATAAAACAAAATCGGGAAATGGATGCTTCAAGCTATTACAATAAGCATTTAGAAATGATTTTTTCAAGTTTAATGCCCACTTCCAACTCAAAAAAATATTCAACAATTGTTTCCTATGCTTCAATGTTGCAAGTTCCTTGTGTAAATGAAATCCATCCTACAAACAACGCAGAGATATGCCAAGTAAGATTTATTTCAATGTGAAAGAGGCCACCATTATTTCTTTATGCCACATAAGAACAAAATAAGCAACAACAAGAATAAGACCATTTTTTTTGTTTGATTCCCACAATTATAAAGTAAAGTGCATTTATTTTATGAGCATTGATTTTATCACTTGATTAACAAAATGATAGATGACCATGCATCAAATAGTTGGTGAATTCTCTAGAAATAAATAGAATTTGTAAATAAATTTTCTGATCATCTTAATGTCATAGAAAAACCCAAATAACAAGTCATTAAGAATATTGACAGACAACAATAATGACAATAATAACATGCAAATATTAAAGAATATATCTTCTGTTGCTTTCAACCCAAGTCATTAAAGAATATATCTAGCTTTCCTTTCTAAATTTGAATTTGGTTGTCACTGTTAATGACTTGCACATGAATAATGCCTAAGAGAGATTGTATCTTGGATATAATAAAGATGCTTGCAAGAAATCATAAATGAGAGATGAATTACAATAAAGGTGCTTGCAAGAAATCATAAGTGAAAGATGCCTTAGAATAAAGATGCATGAAAAAAATCATGAATGAGAGACGCCAAACAATGAGGATGCCAATCGATAAGACACTAATCAACTAGAGTTCACATGCTACATGATGCCCAACCATTCAAAGATATGTGCTGAAATGGAACCTCATGACTTCCTTGGTTCAAATTGCTATGACTCCTGCCTCCCATGATTCCCTTATGCTAGCCGTACCACCAAATTTAAGCAACTGTCAACCCAACAAGATAGGTGAGCTATAGTAGCGTATAAGCCACACCCTCCACATATACAACCAACTCTCAAATTCCAAGTTCCCATAGGTCAATCAATTGGTCAATAGATGAGAATTTTATGTGAATACCTATGTCACTTGCTAACCCCCTTTCTGCAATGATCTCAGGATATGCACAAATGGATTTATTGAAAAGGCTAAAAAACTTTCAAATAGATGGAAATGGTTGGAAAAAATCCAGATTTCACAACCTTTCCCAATGTCTACTCTGCCTATGCCAAAATGGGAGCTCTGGAATAGGGTATGGACATCTAGCGAAGCTTAAAATATGGGGAAAGTTTAATAGAGGTTGTATTTGCAACTACCTTGATAGACATGTATGAAAAATGTGGATGTATAAATAAAGCACACATCAAGAATTCTATCATTTAATTAAGGAAAGCATAACTGTTTTGTTCACAACATCAAATAAAAAAAGCTACAAATTTAAATAGGCATTCTAAAGAAAAATGGCTAGCTTTAAATAGTTCATATGTATGAAAATGAAGCACAAAGTGACTGACAAATCATATTAATTGAGATGTAGAAGTTGGTTTTGAGATAAGAGACAATGCAAGTACATTAATAATCAAACTATGATTGAATGAAGAAGCACTTGTTAGCAATTACCACAAAGGAATAATTTCTACCTTACACCACTTAAAGCCCAAAATAATTTCTGCATCAACATTTAATATGCCAAAAGCTACAAACGAGAAACATATAGGAAGTTTCTAATGAAGAAAAAAATATAACTACAAGGTTAAGCAAAATGGATAAGTAGATTTGTCATCAGACATGGATCTATTGGATTAACATCAAAATGTTGGAAAAGACCCAAATTGTGGCAATAATAGAAGGAATACAAATTTGGATTATTTCTTGAAGCACGTTTGTAAAAGTTGTAGACCAATCTATCTCTAACTTCATAAAGTGTTGAAAGATGTTTCTTAAGAGCTTTTGGACTAAGACGCTTATGATAATTGATGGAATTTAGTTTTGGATTTTGACTTTGTGGGAAATCATTTGAACAAATGCATATGTGGGGTCCAATTGTTCTTTTATCTTAATTAAATGGATTCTTACCACATCAACACTTCTTTCTTAGCTTTCCAATTGAATGTCTATTTCTCAATTCCTTTTCATTCCACAAGGTCCATTATGTGAAAATCAAAGTTAAATCAAGGGCACAATTTCTGGGTGACTTTAGAGAGAGAAAAATTGAGATATGGGCCCAAATATATAGAAGCCTCTAAGGATAGAATCCCTAGGGACAAGTAGTAATATGTGGAATTTTCAAAGGTATTTTCTTCCAAAGGGTTTGAAATTTGATGAATTGTTGAATTTTGCTTCAAAGTTTTGAGATTTAAGCAATGTATTTCAATAACTCATAAATTGCACAACTGTAGGATAGAAAGGACAATATTTTTTTTTTTTTTAGAAAAAATCGGGTTTTACAGGGACCAAAACCACAAAGTTTACATACATAAGATAGGATCGTCAAAGTCACCGGTAGAAAGGTGTTAAGAAAAAAACAAAAAGACAAAGCCATATCCACCAAAAAATCTAGCAAGGGCCACATAAAAGACCCAAAAAGACCAGACAAAACCCTAGCAACAACTAAACTTGGGACTTTAAAGTTTCTATAGTCTCATCTTCCAAGTCGTTCATTTCTAGAACCCCCCTCTTTAAGATCTGGACCATTTGGGTAGTAGGAGTCACTTTCCTCTTAAGGTTGGCATGTGTCCTTTTTGATATACCTTGGTACTTGTTCTTTCTTTTATCCTTATCCTCTTCCAGATTGACAACCAACGAGCCCTGTTGCAACTTCTCCAACTTTTTAGGCATTGCATTGATGATAATGGCATTGTGCCTAGTCATTTTATGGTTTTGTTCCACAACAGTTTTCATGTTATTTTTTATTTTAACTATTTTAGCTTCTAGAGTCTTATACTTGTCCTCAATGTCATCTTTTCCCATTCCAGTATTGTTCTTTTTCCATTTTCCTTCTTCATTGCTAAGAGTGGACAACTTCAATTCCAGTTCCTCCAACTTGCTATTTAGAACCCTATTTCTGTGATTAAGATCATTAATTTCTTGATAGGCCCATTTCAATACCCTAAAAATGTCACCAATGCCACTTCTGGAAGAGGTAAGAATATCTCCAAACTGAACCTAATCTAAAATTAGGTTAACATCATCTAGATTAGGGGTGTAAGGAATTTTAGTACCATCAACTCTAAAAAGGAAGGAGGGGTAGACACAGAGTTTCTGCTAGCTTCAGGGTTCTCAGTTTTGTCCTCCAAAGAGTCTGCAGAGTAGGAAACCAACTTATTGGCATGGGAGCCCTTGAGAGTAGGATTTTTAAGGGAACTGGGTAGTTGGGGTCGATCTCGGGGTTAGCTTTAGCAAGCTATGGTTTACTAAGCTGGGTTTTCTTACTAGACAACACAAGGGATAGGTGGGCTTCAACAATTCTCTCTTGGCTAGGTTGATTCTCCAAACCACCACTGTCTATATCATAGTCCTCAGATGGCATGGAGTCAATCGGTTTGGATAAAGCCAACAGGCTTTGATAGTGTTCATATATTAACCTAATAAGACCAGGATGAAGAATAGGGTATCTCTTGGGATTTTTCTTGTGGTCTTCAAGGCTATTGCTCAATGAACAGAATAGATAATGAGGCAGAGAAATCCATACCTTATGGTGGAAGTGGTTAAGGATAGAAAAATGATGACCATAAACTCTGGTGAATCTCCCATCCAGGGTAATATACTCCATTATGACACGAAGCACCTTTCTCCATAGCGGCTTGATGGTGTCTATTTCAAAAAAGATGTTGGAAATTTTGACCAGTTTCATTTTCTCCTTTTCCTTCTTAGGGAATTTGATTACCACCTCGTCAAAAAACCTTATGTCATGATAAAACTTCACACCCTTAGTGGATATTCCAGTCACCTCTCCTATAATTTTCTCATCCAGTCTCACCTTTCTCCCAAAAAGGATTGTTTCTCCATTGTTCTAGTTCTTCTCAAAATAGTCCATAGCCATAGTATCAGGCCCATGAAGTTTTTCTAGAAATGGAACCAAACCACCTCTAAAAACCTATTTCCAGACCTTAGCATTCCTCATGTGCACCTTGTAGCTATTTGGCTCAACTCTTTTCTCGTCCCCCCCATTTTCATTTGCAACTCACTGCAAACTCTACCAGTGCTGAAAACTTGTTGCAATTTTACGTAGCCATTCCAATGAACCCACAAAGCATGCCATTTTATCTTCCCAGCTAAGTAATATGACATGACCCCATCAAATCTCTTGATTACAATTTACTTAGCCCTTTTCCCTTTAATCATTAAATATATTTGCCTCTTTCCCATGCATAACATCATAATCTAATAAGGCCCTGACTTTAGCTCCCAAATCCCTAAAATTCTACCACGTGTGAAACTTTAACTTTATCAAACTTTTCTAGAATAGAATTTTCTTCATCAATCCAATTCTTTATAGACGAGGAGGGGGGGTCCTACCTAGGAGACAACCAATGATGTTTTAAGAGTCCCCTTCAAGCCATAAGTATTTTATATTCAAATTATGAGCTAACTTTAAAACTTGAAAAGCTCCTATAGCCTCTGCCACATGGTTGGTTTGATGACCTATGGAAATGGCCATAGTTGCCATAAAGTTACCATTTGAGTCCCTTAATACACCTCCACTTCCGGCCATCCCCAAATTGCCCTTCGTAGTGCCATCAAAGTTGGCCTTAGACCAACCATTTGGAGGAAAGGTCCAACACACACCCTCCTTGCTTTTCTTAGTTGGCTTGGATGCCATAGAAATATCCATTTTAATATTCCAATCCTTTGCTATCATTAGATCATAGGGAGTAAACACCACAACTTCAAGGTTAAGAGCTTTTTGGGGAATAACATTGAAGTTTTCCTTTATAAACCTATTTTTTTTTCAAAAACATTAGTCTCTAACATCTCCTTATCCCTGAAAAGTCTGTTATTACGTTCTTTCCGCACTCTCCAAACAAAAAAAGGGAAAATAAAAGTCCATAACCTTCAAATGAAGGGATTTTGAGATGGAGCTTTCCATTGTGAAAAGAAATCTTCAATGGATAGGGGAAACACCCAAGAGATATTCCAGAGGGCTAATGATTTTTCCTAGATTATAGAAACAAATGCACAATGGACAAATAAGTGGTTAGCTAACTCCACCTTGCACTTGCAAAGGTAACATCTATTGGGGATTTGAAATCCCTGTTTACAAAGATTATCCATCGTAAGCACCTTATTTTGAAGTAGAATCCAAAAGAAGATGTTGACTTTTGGAGTCAAGTGTTTAATCCACGCTTTAGACCAGAAGGCAAGGGGAGCTTGAGAAAGGGACAACAAAGAGACAACCGAAGAGACAGAGTAGTTACCCAAAGGGTTGTCCATCCATACAAGATTATCATCCAGCTGAATCTATCCCAAACTAACAACCCTTAAGGAAGATTGAAGCTGAGCCAACTCCCGACTAACCACACACAAATCCACCCAGTCTCCTTCATACCGATAATCTTTGACAAACTCCCCAAAATTTTCTTTGCATAACTCATCCCATATATTAAATCTTTTAATTTTGATGAGGGGATCCTTAAAAATCCATCTATCCTCCCAAAATTTGGCTTGATTTCCGCTTCTAATGTTCCATCCTATCCTTGATTCCAAGATCTTTCTACCAACAATCATATAATTCCAACAAGCTGAACCACGAGGTAGAATAGGAGAATCCAACAATGCTTTGAGGGACACACAATTGGTCATATATTTACTTCTTAAAATATCTTTCCATTTTCCAACAGACAAGAAGGATCTCCATATTTGTTTGGCTAGAAGAGTCTTATTAATCATTATGATTTTTCTAAGACCTAAACCCCCCAAGGTTTTTGGTTTGCAAACCAAGTCCCACCCTATAAGAGGCATCCTCTTTCTTTCCTCCACACCAGACCAAAGGAATATTTTTTGGATCTTTTCAATGGCCTCAACATATTTAACAGGAATTTTGAATAGGCTTAAAGCATAAACCAAGAGATTCTGAAGAGAAGCTTTAAGAAGTTGAATTTTTCCAGCTTGGCTCAAAAGAGCTCCTTTCCATCCTATCAACTTCTTTCTGAACCTGTCAACCAGCGAACACCAAAAGGAATCTGGAGGTTTAAGACATAGCGGTAGCCCAAGATAAGTAGAAGGTAATTTTTCCACTCTGCAACCAAGGATTCTTGCAATCTTGACCTATCTATGCTCAGGGGTATTGAAGAAAAAAAGGGAGTTCTTTTGTCTATTGACCATCTTCCTAGTTGCCTTCTTATACACGTCCAATGTTTTTTTCAAAGTCTTAGCCTCATTCACTGTAGATATTCCCATCAACATAGTGTCATCAACAAATTTTTGGTGAGAACAAATAAAATTAGTAGATGAAGGACTAAGCCCAACAAGAGACCTCTGTTCAATCAAATTTTTAAGATTCCTTCCCAGGCTCTCAACCATGATTGTGAATAGAATAAGAGAGATGGGATCATGTTGTCTTAGGCCTCTTGAATTTTGAAAGAATTTGGAAGGAGACCCATTCACTATTATAGAGGTGGAGACCATAGTAACCAACTGATTCACCAATTGAATGACTTTGCTACTAAAACCAAACACCCTAAGAATTTTAAATAAAAACTCCTAGTCAACATAGTCATAAGCTTTGGATATATCCAACTTAAGAAGAAACCCTTCAGTTTTAGATTCCACAAGTGAATGGATATTCTCAAGGACAGTGACTATAGAGTCTAAGATTTTCCTTCTAGGTACAAAACCATTCTATTGAGGGGAAATCAACAAAGGAAGGATAGTAAGGATCCTTGAAGTCAAAACCTTTGATATGATTTTATCGAAAGAGTTGCAAAGACTAATGGGTCTAAACGCCTCAAACTCCATAGCCCCAGGTTTCTTGGGAATAAGGACCAAAAAAGTAGCATTTAATTCCTCTAGGAGCATTCTGGACCCAAAGAATTCCTTAACAACATTCACAACATCTTTTTCAACAATATCCCAAAACCATTGAAAAAAGAACATAGGAAACCCATCAGGGCCAGGGGCCTTATTTCCTTCAAAAGAAAAGACAAATTTCATGATTTCCTCCTTAGAGGGAATGACAACAAGCTTTTCATTATCTTCCCTCTCAACAACCTTAGGGATAGCCTCTAACAGAAAATCTTGGTAATTATGATTGATTTCCCCATTTGCTAAAAGAAGGTTGTTAAAGAAGAGGACAACTTGCTTTTTGATGTCTTCCTCTTCCTCAAATCTTATACCATTAACTTCTATGTTACAAAAATTCTATTGGAAGCCCTATGTTTTGAGGCAGACAAATGGAAGTACCTAGTGTTTCTATCTCCAGCTGAGAGCTACAACACCCTAGATCTTTACCGCCAAAACTCTTCTTTAGCTATTATATCATGCAGTTTCACCAACAACTCATTTTCTTTAGCCTTATTATTTTCAATGTATCCTTCCCTCTAATTTTTTTCCTAGATCTCTGCAAGTTCCATTTGAAGTTTCGATTTAATGCTAAAAATGTTTCCAAAGGACTCTTTTTTCTAGCTTCTTAATTTGTGTTTAACTTGTCTCAATTTTTTAGCAATTCTAAACATAGCAGTACCTAGAACATCAAATATTCCACCATTTCTTGATTTCATCAAAAATAAGGGGGTGGGACAACCACATTATTTCAAATCTAAAGGGAGAGTTTTTCCTCACCTTTATAGGGTCCACCACAAAACTTATGGGAAAGTGATTCGACCCCACTCTAGAAAAAGATTTAAGAGAACATAAGTAGTTTATAAGCCACTCTAGAAAGAGCTTTAGGAGAGTTTATAAGAGAAATTAAAGTTCTATCTAACCTTACTTGAATAAGTTCCTTATCAATTGTTCTATTCGACCATGTATATTGGGCTCCTTACAAATCTAGGTCAATCAACTCCTTATTGTTGATGAAGTCAAAGAGATTAGATTTACTCTCCTGATTCACCTGAGATCCTCCAAATTTCTCTTCATTCAAAAGGGGTGTATTAAAGTCGCCCATTACAACCCAATGGTCATTATCAAAGATCCTATGGAAAGTAGAGAGATCATTCCACAAAGATTTTCTAGCTCCTTTCCCATTGGGAGCATAGATATTTGACTGAATCCAAATAAAATTGTCTCTAATATGTGTGAACTTTGTAGCCACATGATTAGCGTTCTCCAGCAAAGGTTCCCCTTTAATAAGGTTCTAGTTCCAAAAAGTTGCAATTCCTCCTGACGCACCATCTAAACTATTTCCTTGGATTCCATAGTTTTGAAACATTTTAATATTCTCTACCTTCTCTTTGGACATTTTAGTTTCTTAGATGAGGAGAACATTGGGTCTATGATCCCTAACAAAATTATTGCAAAAACATACCTCTTGTGAAGGCTAATGAAGCCCTCTAATATTCAAGACATAATCTTCATATCTTACGAGTTGGAGAATCTGCGGAATGAATTAACAATTTACCATCCGCTATGTCTAAAAGCTTTCAGATATACTGCATTTTACGACCTTTTTCCTTGACTTAGCTTAGTAAAATTGTTGTAAAATCATTTCTTTTTACTTTGTACATTCTAATTGTGATTTGTTTGACCACCAATCTCTTATGTTTCCTATTTTCTCATATATAATTTGTTTTTATTCTGTATATATATATATATCACAAACCAAATTACTCGGCAAATGACAAATACTAAGTACTACATAACATTTATTACCCAATAAAAATTCTTGCAAGTACCAAACATATTTCAATTCCAAAACCCTAAAGCCAGGCTACTTTTATGGCCTGGTTAATGATTGGAAATCTCTTGGAGTCAAGCGAAGAGGTGGTCCACAAGTTACAATGCGCGCGTGGGGAATGAAACGAGATTAAGTATATCTCGCCAAATTCGTTTGCCCCTAACTGCAGTCTTAAATTCTTGAGCACGCTGCTGCTTTCCTCTTGAGTATAGTTGTAACTCTCCATTTTTGAATTTCCCAAAGTGGGTGCACCATGCTCTAATGCTTGGGGTTTAATCATTTGAATGGAAAATGTCTATGTTAACACGGTCCTAAGATTTGTATTAACCATTGAATTTATTTTAATAACAATCACACCTTGTGTGCAATGGAATTTTCTTGAATAGGTACTTTTTATACATTATTGAATATATTTATTTGCAATTTTATGAATGTTTTCAATCAAAGAATGGAGTCAATATAAAATGTTATGAATGGCAGAGAAAAGACTAAGCTTTCAAAACATTGTACATATTGCATGGGATGCATATGTAAAGAAACCATTTAACTTTCTTATAGATCTGATAATTATGATTAGAAATAATACCCACAAATATTGATCATTCTCCCATATTAAGATTGAGAACTACCTCTTGAAGAAAGATTACTTTACTTTTGACTATGCCCACAAAGGCTCGCAAACGTTGCTATTTTCTAACGTTTAATTCTAGCTAAACTTTACTGTAAATTTACATTATAAGTACCCCACTATCCATCCATCTTTAGCTTGCATGCCTTCTGATGGGAAAATAATGGTGGAGATGATACATTTTTCTACTGGCTTAAAAGACTATTTAAATCCTATGAATCTTTTAAAATATGATTTGTTTAAGATCATCCCAAATTTCATAGCTCAAGATCCCACTTGTATTCCAAAATCCCAAATGTCAAAAGATACAATCCATAAAATACTGTACAAGTCAAAAGAATGCTTGTGGTAAATAAGGTAGAAATGGTGTGTGATGGCGTAGTTCAAATCCTATCATGTTTGTTTAGCTGGTGGAGTTAATTAAGCTTTGCTAAACTGAAAAATAAAATGAGTGAGGAATTGGAGCATAGGTAAGAAATGTGAACTATATGACAAAAGGCCGTTATAAAATTTAGGGCATAGAAATGGTCGGGCTTATCTAGCACACTCTAAGGGTACACTCCTTGGGTGCCCAAGCCCATAGCCCCTCTAAACCCATCACTTTTTTCGTTTCCATTTTGGTTTCACTTTTTCCAATGCCAATTCTTGGGTACCCTCTTTACTCCCCAGAAGAATTATGTTTTCATTTTTAATCCCACATGTGCTAGGGGAAACAATGCAAGGGAGGAGTACATTATAAAATCGTAACTTACATTGTGTGTAGCCATTCATAGAATATTTTAACTTTCCTAATAACATGTTTCTAATCATTGGTGACTATATCTATATCCACATAAGATTATTAGTTTTTAGTTTTAGTTTGGTTTAGTTTTTGACTTTTAGATTTTATCAATTATTAATAAATCATTAATATTATTAAAAAAATACTTATTTTTTATTTAAAAAAAATCTATATAAATGATTTTTAGATGATGATAATAATAAATAATCAACAATCAATAATTAAAAATTAAAAAAGTACAAATAATAATAAAGAGTATTGGTAGAAATGAATTTTTAAATATAATTCTAATTAAAATGATTTAAAAAATTAACTACAAATAATAATAATAAGTTATTAATTAAAAATCAATTTTAAATAAAAATCCAATTAAAATTATTAAAAATAAATTATTGATTATTAATTATTTAAAATTAAAATAATTAATTACATATAATAATAAAATTAATAATAAATTATTAATCAAAAATCAATTTTAAATAATAATTCTATCTAAATTTATTAAAACAATCAATAATAATTTTTTGATTATTAATTATTTAAAATAAAACTGATGAGTAATTATAAAGAATTCATAATTTGAAATTCTAGATTTTGACAAAATGATCTATTGACAAGTAGGAGGTATTTTCCATAGCTTGTCAGATTGTGATATTGCTATCAGGATTAAATAATGGTGTATTTTTACAAGTCAAACCCATTGACCCATGTTTCATGAGTAGTGTTTCACAAGAACCCATGTCTCATGATAATGAATGGTCCACTTAGCACTCATTACATCTAGGTGATGCTCACATAGATGAAGCACTAGGCCTTCCCGGGAGGTCACCCATCCCAGTATTACATGATCCATGATTTTATTAAAAAATGATCATTTTGGATTTTGACAAACTTGACGCACAAATAAAAAATTGACAATGAAATTAATGTATCACAATTAAGTTTCAAATTGAGTAACACGATAGAAACTAAAACAAATTGAGAGATTGTTATGAGGGTAGTGATGCAACTTTTGTAATTAGAGTGTATTCCATGAGATTACAATTCTTTGAGATATTTTGTCAAATAGTTCACAAGCTTTGTCTTTCCTACCACATTTTGCATATATTTCAAAAGGGTGTCTACAACCACAACATTTGAGAAAATTCATCTTCATATTATGCTTTGATGGATGTCCATACTTTGTTCCAAATCTCCCATATTAAGGAAACCGACAAGGATTTTGGTGAAGGTTGTGAAGTTTGTCTATGCAGATCTACCAATTGCATTTGATTGAAAGTTTCTAAAACCTTTTCAACAAATCCATTATGTATATTCTACAATCATTATAGTCCACAATTTCACATTTATTTGGCTTTGCATCTACCAATTGGGCTAATGCAAAGTCGAGGGGACACATAAAATCAAAAAGTGGAAGTGTTTAAAATTGTTGTTTTTCAGAAATTGTCACACTTGGACTAAAAATTTGAGGAACTTACACAATGAATCTTAAAAAAAGTTAGTAATATGAAATTTATCATTTTGAAGTTACTTTCCAAATATGTAAATTATTCAAATACCTAGATTATAAAAATTAAATTTTGATAGGGATCTATAAAACTTTTGAAAGGATCTTTTCACCATACCAAACACGTATGCAGAACATGATTCATGACACAAATAAAAGTAATTTTCTAATTCCTTTAGGGAAAATAGAGCTAACAACACGAAGATTGATTTAGAATTTTTTTGGTAATTTTTTGTTGATTTTTTTTTATTGAATTTTTATTGCCCTTAATTGCCATTTTTAAAAATCAACATGTACGGACAACATAATTGGACCTAAACTAAACATTTTTTATTTTTTTTTCATTTTTTAGAGAATTTTCTGATGTTTGATGCCATAATTTTTTTTTACAAGAAACTTAACCAAAAAAAAGTTATTAAAAAACAAAAAAAGCTTGATATTTCAAGTTTAAGGACTAGTTTTCTTAGAAATTAATTAAAAAATAGCAAACATGATACAATCTTAATAAAAATTATATATTTGGAAATTAGGCATCTTGTTCTCTAATGGGTTTTAATTTTATAGATTGATTTAGAAAAAAAGTGAATCAGTCATATTGCCAAAGTTGGACATTCTTCTTCAATCTGCCTTAGTTTTCTAGTTGCAGGTCAAAGGCTAAGGCTCAAATTTCCAAGCCTTTCCCAAGCATAAAACCAAGGCTGCATGTGGGTTGGGAATTCAATTTTTAAATAATGTGTATGCATTGCTAAAATGCATTCATGTTTCATAATGCATGCATGTTATCTAATTACCCATTGGGTAAAGGTAACATGTATGCATTATGTAACACATACGCATTCCTAGAGCATAACATGTATGCATTTCATAATGCATATGCATTTTTGATAGTCATTTTTTCCTAATTTGGTAAATATTGATAGAACATATTTTTTCTGCAACATTCCTTTTCTATAGTATAGACTGAAA
Source organism: Sequoia sempervirens (assembly GCA_007258455.2). Taxonomy (NCBI): domain Eukaryota; kingdom Viridiplantae; phylum Streptophyta; class Pinopsida; order Cupressales; family Cupressaceae; genus Sequoia; species Sequoia sempervirens. The sequence goes on along the minus strand of VDFB02320090.1, from coordinate 11,265 downwards.
GCACCATTTTCTACATTTTTTATTGCAAATTTGTCTTGTGCAGTGCATATTCTATTCAAATTGTTGGAAGAGACAAAGTGAAAGTTGAATTTTCTGAAGTGGAATCAAGTACAAGAACTTTTTAAAAGAAGAATTGGACAAAGAGAATTTTTGGATGCATTCATGATGCTTTTGTACCTCAAAGTTTAAAGAAAAAAGGATCTTCATACTACATAGTTTTATTTGAATATTTGAAGGAGATAGAAATTTGAAAATAGGTTGTATTTGAATCATTTTTCTATCATCAAAGAGGGTTTGGTAACCATGAGTGATAAGCAAAGACAAAGAAAATTATGTAGAAAGTTAATGACACCCGAAGAAATTCAAGCAAGTAGAGATATAGAGGCAAAAAAGAAAAGGGATAAAAGAGAAAGGATTCATCAAATGAAAAAATTGCAAGCATCTAGTTTCAAGAATTTTGAAGACGAAGCCATGAATGATGAAATGAATATAGATGATGTAAATGTGGAGATAGTGAATATGGAAGAAAATGCAATTATGGAAACAAACGCAACTATGCCTTCAAGTTCAACTTTGAATGATGTGGAAATAGTACCTATGCAAACAAATATAGGCATGTTTTCAAATCCACATCCCAATGATATGGAAAATGCACCTATTCCTACAATCCATCCAGGTATGTGTTCAAACCCAAGTTTTGATAATATTGATATTGCTTGTTTAGATGAAGTTGGATACATCATTAATGATATCAATAATTCTATGGTTGAAATAATGCAAAAACAAAAAATGATGAAATTATATCTTATGAGAATGCAAATGAGAATGAAATCCCTCATACTAATGAAAATGTGAATGAAATCCCTTTTACATTTGAAAATTAAAATGAAACTCCTTATGTGAATGAAAATGAAAGTCCTTGTATGGATGAACCTAAAAATGGCTTTTTTTACAATTGAAAGAGATGTGTTAGATAAACTTTGTGGTAAATTTTCTTGGAGAAAAATTAAAACTAATGGAAATAGAATATATTAAAAAAAAATTAATAGAAAGAAATTAGGATTCCAGTGTCAACTCATGGTGCAATTGATGATAGTGTTGAAAATGAGAATAGTGATGAAAAAATTAGGTGTTTTTGTAAAACCAGAATAGAAAGATGATTTAGTAGAAAAAGGAAAATCGAGTGTTGCTAATGCTATTGATTGTATAGGTAAGAAATGTCAATCAAAAGATAAGAATGCAGCTCGTTGTGCAATAACAACTATTCTAGTTGATAAAGTAGCTTCAAATAAAAGAATGTTAAGTAAGAAATTAGTAAATGTATAAAAGTAAATCCGAGAACTTTGATAAGAAATTATAAAAGAAGAGAAAGTATTGAAAAGGTTCCAATTAATCAATTTTGGAGTTTTAGTGGTAGACTCCCAAAATCAGACATGAAATTAACTAACGAAATTAAATCTTTAATAAAAAATTTTAGGCATGATAATACAAGAGTATCTCCTAACATTAGAGATGTCTTAAAATTAAGGGTGGGTTCCAAAATTTGTAAACATCATCCAAAGCATCTCCTAGATATGACTCAAACTGAATTATATAAAAAACATTTAGATGCTTCAATCTTACCATTGAATATTAATATAAGTCAAAGATCATTTGAAAAGTGTAAACCTTGGTATGTTGGAATTAATAAGCAATGAATCTCTTATTGTTTCAAGACCCATGTCCAATTTTGTTATTATTATGATATTTAGGACATTTGTGGTATTCATATGCCACTTGAAAGAATGAAAGATTTTATTGCAGGTTTGTTTTGTGAAACCTCTAATGGAAACTTATTTTATTTAAAAGCATGTATTTCTGGAGAATGCAATAGATGTGGTAACTTTTCATTATTAGGAGAATGTATGCATGAAAGTAAATTAGATGAATTTGGACAACAATTAGTGGATACAAAAAAATAAAATAAAATTTGAGTATTCTTTAAAAGATGGAAAAACTAGAAAACATTGTGAGCTAATTATGGAAAAATTTAGTGTTCATGCATTTATTAATGAATTTAAAGATAAGATTGTGCCTAAATATGTTAAACACTCTCAATATGCTCATTAACTTGATAATAAATTTTGTTTATGTAAAAATACATTCCCAATTGGAACTATATTGTCAGTTGCTGATTTTGTTGAAAATTATACCCTTGCTCCACAAGAAAAAATTAAATCACAGTACAATAACTTAGTGCAAGTAGTTATAGTTTTTCACATTGTTTATAGATATGTAGATGATAGTACAAAGGATAATAGATTTTTTTTGAAAGAGTACCATTTTTATGTAAGTGATAATCGATTACATTCATATGAGTTTGTTCAATATTGTTTTGATATATTTTATAAAAATTTAAAAGAGAGGAATTCAAATGCTAGAATATCTCATATGGTCAGATAATTGCACGGGTCAATTCAAAAATGCTAGAATGTTTTATTGGTTATGTAGAGTTCATAAGGAAAATAATATCCAACACATATGGAGTTTTTTTTAAACTGGTCATGGTAAGGGAGAACACAATGGAGCAAGTGCATGTGTGAAAAGAGCTCTTGCTAGAGAGCAACTAAAATTTGAGGATGCTACAAAATTTAGAGATGCACGTGCAATTGTAGATTGGTGCAATACCAAATTAACTACAAGAACAAGTGAGAGCTCAATAATTCGATGCTTCTTTTGGTTAGTTGAAGAAAATGATATTTTTTCTTGACAATATTGTGAAACAATTAATGGATCTGCAAAATGGCATTCGTTTGAGTTTGGATGGCATGACCGATATGGACAAAGGGGAGTTGGCATGATTTTGTAAATTTTTGTATTGTAGGTGATTGGGAGGCATGAAAATACAAAATGGATCGAACAATGGCAATAAAGAGCCTTAACACCTACATCAACACATGTTCAACATGAAACAACAATTGAAGATAATCAAGTGTTCACATCAGATGATTATGATCGTGTCTTGGATATTGTACAAGAAGGTACATTATTATTGAGTTGAATCTTATATGTATACATGTTTAATATATGTGAATTAAATATAAGTCCCTCTTTATTTAATTTTTATTTATTTTTGGCTGGGACTTGTATGGCATGTTGTTGTGTACTTCAGGGGAATGAAAGACACTAAGTGCGGTTGGGTAGATGTGTTGAGAGAAAACATAATTTGGTACATCCTAGAGTAGATGATGACAACTTTGAGTATCCAACTCATTTAGTGGTTGTTGTTGGCACCTAGCTTCAAAAATATTTGATGAGAAAGAATGGCTTGCTTGTATTTGAAGATTATGAAAGACACAAGAAGATTATACATTATTCACATTTGATTTTGGAAACCAATATAAAACTAGTTAGATATCAAGGGATGCCTGCTAATAAAGTTTTATGGACACTTTCAATGGATGATCATGAGACAATCGTAGATGCATTACAAAAAAGAGAGAATGTAGATGTACAATGGAGTAAATAAATATTGGTAAGTATATAGTTGTATATATATTTAATTGATATGTATATTTGTATTTAATAGTCATTTCCTAATTAAAGTTTTATATCATTTTTTGTTTCAGGTCTCCAAAAATTAGATTCTTTACAAAAAAGAGAGGAGATACATATATTACAATGGAATTTGAATCTAGAGACAAGTAACTATATATATAGTTCTAGATACATTTAATTGATAGTATAAATATAAAACTAAATTTATTTCATTGTCATTTATAAAATTTTTATAATTGATTTCATATCCCCTTAAGCCATTCTCTTAAAACCTCTTAAGCCATCTTCTTATGTACCTTTAATCCATCCTCTTGCATCCCCTTAAGTCTCTCTATTAATTCCCCTTAAGCCATTCTATTAGGACCCCTTAATCCATATCCTCATATATCTACCCTTAATCCATCCACTTGTATCCCCTTAAGTCACTCTCTCAACACCCCTTATGCTATCCTCTTAGGACCCCTTAATCCATATCCTCATACATCCACCCTTAATCCATCCACTTGCATCCCCTTAAGTCACTCTCTCAACACCGCTTAAGCTATCCTCTTAGGAACCCCTAATCTATATCCTCGTATATCTACCCTTATTACATTCACCTACATCCCCTTAAGTCACTGTCTCAACACCCCTTAAGCAATCCTCTTAGGACCTTTTAATCCATATCCTCGTATATCTACCCTTAATCCATCCACTTGCATCCCCTTAAGTCACTCTCTCAACACCCCTTAACCTATCCTCTTAGGACCCCTTAATCCATATCCTCATATATCTACCCTTAATCCATCCACTTGCATCCCCTTAAGTATCTCTAGGGTTCATGAGATGCTCAAAATAACAAATCTATATGGGTTAATGGTTTAGGTTTCATCTCCCAGTCTCTAGGTCATATGGTTTAGAGTTTAGGGCTTGTAGGGTTCATGAGCTGCTTAGAATAACAATGGGTTAATGGTTTAGGGTTCATCTCCTAGTCTCTGGGTCATATGGTTTAGGGTTTACAGTTTCTAGGGTTCACGAGATGCTTATAATAACAAATTTATATGGGTTTTAAGGGTTTAGGTCTTCATGAGGATGCCCAAATAACAAATCTATATGTGCTTAATGCCTAGGGTTCATCTCCCAGCCTCTAGGTCATATGGTTTAGGGTTTACAATTTCTAGGGTTCATGAGATGCTTAGGAATAACAAATCTATATGTGTCAATTGTTTAGGTTCATCTCCCAGCTCCCAGGCCTATGTAGGTTTAAGGTTTATGATTTCTAGGGTTCATGAGATTAGAATAACAAATATATGGGTTTTTAAGGGTTTAGGGTTCACAGATGCTTTATATAATAAATCTTGAATGTGTTAACAATGGTTTAGGGTTTCATTCTCCTAGTTCCAGGGTCATATGTTTTAGGGGCCGGTTTGTAGGGGTTCATGAGATGCTTAGAATAACAAATATATATGTAAGGTTTTTATGGGTTTAGGGTTCATCTCCTAGGGACAGTCATGGCTAAGGTTTAGGGTTTAAAATCAATTATCTCTAACTCTCCTTAATCCTAATATTTCTACCCCTAAGCTTACCTCTAATTCCCTCTCTTAAGTTTCATCCTCTCTCTTACAGCCTATTAAGCCATTATGTCTTATGAAATGCATTCCTTAATCCACTATCTTACATCCCTTTAATCCATTATATAAACTCCCCTTAATCCACCCTCTTACATCCCTTCAATTCATTCTATCAACTACCCACCCACCTCTTGATCCCTTCCAAGGCATTCTATCACCCCTTAAATTCACCTTCTTGCATCCCTCTTTAATCCATACTCCTCTTACATCCTTTGAATAATTCTACCAACTCCTTTAATCTTTCCCTCTTACAACGCTCAAATCACTCCTCTCTAACTCCCCTTAATCCACTCTCAAACCCTTAATCCACTCTCTCTCTTACATCCCTTTTAAGTCATTCTATCAACTCCTTAATCCAATCTCTACATCCCTTTTTTTAAGTCATTCTATCAACTCCCCCTTTAATCCACCCTCTTTGCATCCTTTCAATATTCTATCAACTCCCCTCTTAATCCACCCTCTTCCATCCTCTTAATCCCACCCATCTTAAACTCTTTAAAAGTCATTCTGTATCAATTCCCTTAATCCACCCTTCTTATCCCTTCTAAGCTTTGTCATTCTATCAACTCCTTTATCCATCCTCCTCTTCTTGCATCCCTTTAATCCACCCTCTTACATCCCTTCAAGTCATTCTACAAATTCCCCTTCATCCACCCTCTTACATCCCTTCAATTCATTCTATCAACTCCCATTAATCCACCCTCTTGCATCCCCTTAATCCACTCTCTTACATCCATTTAAGTCATTCTATCATCTCCCCTTAATCCACCCTCTTACAACGCTTCAAATCATTCTATTAACTCCCCTTAATCCACACTCTTGCATCCCCTTAATCCACTCTCTTACATCCCTTTAAGTCATTCTATCAACTCCCCTTAATCCACCCTTGTACATCCCTTCAATTCATTCTATCAACTCCCCTTAATCTGTGCTCTTGCATCCTCTTAATCCACTCTATTACATCCCTTTAAGTCATTCTATCAACTCTCCTTAATCCACCCTCTTACATCCCTTTATTCTATGAAACCCCCTTAATCCACCCTCTTGTATCCCCTTAAGCCATCCTCTTAAAGGAACCTTAAGTCATATCCTCTTACATACCCTTAATCCACAATCTTGCATCCCTTAAGTCACTCTCATAATTCCCTTAAGCCATCCTCTTAGGACCCGTTAAGCCCCTAGGGTTCATGAAATGCATCCTCTTAACTTGCCATCCTCTTATCTCCACTTAAGAAATTCTCTTAAGACCCCCCTTAAGCTATATATCCTCTTAGGTCCCCTTAATCCATCATATGGCAAATATCATTTGAATTTGAATGGAATTTACTATATATTATTTTATTCTCGCATGAAATTTTTACTTAAATGACTCATAAAAATTATAGTTAGTTTAATTATTTTTACAAGTTCTCATCAAGTCAGTCTACCATGTGATTGTCACTAAAAAATTATTTTATCAAGAGGCTATGTAAATATCAATTTTTGGTCTTCACATAAAATTTGATAAGCTTTAATTGTATATACATGCACATATATGTTTCATCATCTTATATAGTTGTATTAAACATCAGTATACATTATATATGTTTGTTCAATGTATGAACTTCAATGAGCTTATTAGTCACTTTTTAAATATCTTGCTCCAGTTTTATAGATTATACATTTCATGTCTTGTATTTACCACATTGTCTATAATTGTTCAATTGTATAGATTATACATTTTATCCATACAAGTAGATAGATTTTTGTTTATTGATTCAAATATTTGCTAGAATTGGAAAGTAGTTAAAATTACCTGTCCTTAATTTATTATGTACATATTATCTAAACTATTTAAGGAATGTTTTAATTTGTCACCTAACCATGTGATAAATTATATATATGAAATTTGATTCTAGATAAGAATTTATATAGTGTGTGTATTAGTTGAAATTATTAATAATATTAATTTTGGAAAGACATTAAAAGAGTTTTGATTGTAAAAAAATATGCATCCCAATTTAAAAATTCAAACAATGGAAGCAATGACTGTAACACATAAATTTTTATGTAGTATCCAATTCAAAGAGTCATGTTACCTTCTACCTTGAATGTTTTTAGTATACAAAGCTAAGTAAATGTTATAAATCTTAAGATAATAAGTTGACTATTAGCATATACCAATTTTCATAGAGATGTAGATATCTTCCATTTCAAAACACATAAAACAATATTTAGTAGGTAATCAACCATCTTTCATTTTTAGAGTGATTAATTTGTCCCTATAGAAAACAAGTAGAGTATATAAAGAAAACTAACAAAGCCACAACTACCCCTATTTTGTAGTTTGGTGTGCATTCCTTCCTCTCCCTAATCTTCTCTGATTATTTTGAAGAGACCAAGGTTTGCAACTAAACTATGGTTCATTCTATGTGCATGTAATTTTGAGCTTGATAGAGAAAACTAAGAAAATATTAATCTACTCTAGTCAAAACAAAAACAACAATCAGATTTAGTATAAGATTCAACAAATCATAATGAAAAATTAAGATGAATATGAATTTTCTCAAATGTTGTGGTTGTAGATGCCCTTTTGAAATATATGCAAAATGTGGGAGGATCTAGAAAAAGTTTGTGAACTATTTGACACAATGTCTCAAAGAATTGTAATCTCATGGAATACACTCTAATTAGAAAATTTGCATCACTACTCTCATGAAAATATCTTAATTTGTTTTAGTTTCTATTGTGTTATACCAAATTTGGGACATTGGGTATAAGAAAATCGACACTAAAATAAATTGAGAGATTAGAATTCTTTGAGAGATTCTATCAAATAGTTTACAAGCTTTGTCTATCCTACCACATTTTGTATAGCTTTTAAAAGGGTGTCTACAACCACAACATTTGAGAAAATTCATCTTCATATTATGCTTTGATGGATGTCTATACCTTGTTCCAAATCTCCCATATTAAGGAAACCAATAAGGATTTTGGTGCAAATTATGGAATTTTTCTTTTCATCTACCAATTGCATTTTCTTGAAAGTTTCTAAAAGTTTTTCAACAAATCTATTATGTGTATATTCTTAAATCATTATCGTACAAAATTTCACATTTATTTGGCTTTGCATCTACCAATTGTACTTTCTTGACTTTTCCTACAAAATTTTCAATGTAGATATCTTTTGTGGATATCTTATAGTCTTTGTAGTCCACATCACTTTCAATACTTTGTTGAAGAAACTATTACCGTATATTTATTATTTATGTTCTTATTTTGCATACATGTTTATAAGTTTGATATTATTAATAATATTAATTTTGGCAAGACATTAAAAGAGTTTGTTGATTTTAAAAATATATGCATCCCAATGTAAAAATGCCAACAATGGAAGCAATGATTGTAACACATAAACTTTTATATAGTATCCAATTCAAAGGATCATGTTACCCTCTACCTTGAATTTGTTAGTATACAAAGCTAAGGAAATGTTATAAATAAGATAATAAGTTGACTATTAGCATATACCAATTTTCATAGAGATGTAGATCTCTTCCATTTCAAAACATACAAAACAATACCCTCATAATAGTCTCTCAATTAGAAAAGTTGCATCAATACCCTCGTAACAGTCTCTCAATTTTTTTTAGTTTCTATTGTGTTACTCAATTTGAAACTCAATTGCCATTTGTGTGTCAAGTTTTTCAAAATCCAAAATGATCATTTTTTAACAAAATCATAGATGATATCAAAAACTAGAATGTCAAATTATTAATTATTTGTAATTTATTCATCAATTTTAATTTTAAATAATATATTATTGATTATTTTTAATAATTCTAATTAGAATGGTTATTTAAAATTGATTTTTAACTAATGATTTATTATTAATTTTATTATTAGGTGTAATTAATTTTTTTAATTTTAAATAATTAATAATCTATTGATTATATTTAATAATTTTAATTATTGTTATTTAAAATCCATTTTCAATTAATAATTCATTATTAATTGCAATTAATTTTTTTATTTTTAATTATTATTGGGCATGAATTATTTATTATTATCATAATCTAAAAATATTAAAAAAAATCTAACTAAATATCAATTATGAATATTTATTATTAATATATTTATTTTTAAAATAAAAATAAAAATATTTGATTGTTTTTAATAATATTAATTATTGATAATTAATAAAATCTAAAAAGTAAAAAGACTAAAACTAATAATCTTATAGGATATAGTTATAGTCATGATGGATTAAAAGCATGTCAATACGAAAGTTAAAATATTCTATGAATGACTACACACATTGTAAGTTACCCTTTTATAATGTACTCCTCCCTTGTGTTGTTTTCCAAACACGTGGGATTAAAAATGAAAATATAATTCTTTCAGGGACTAGAGAGGGTACCCGGGAACAAAATGCATTAGAAAAATAGAAAATGAAAATGAAAAGGAAAAAAGTGACTGGTTTAAAGGGGCTATGGGCCTAGCCACCTAAGGAGTGTACCTTTAGAGTGTTTCGGATAAGCCTGGCCCATAGAAACCACAAAATAATTTGGTAGGTGTGGTGCATTGAATATAAACATTTTTTTGCAAACAATCCATGTTTAATTGTCTTCATCAGCTGACGTGTGGGTATGTGTAGGATCATCATGGAAAAAACACACCCTTAAGTGGCAAAAAAATTAGAAAAATCAGAGTTAGTCAACTTAACGTAAAAAATTGAATAAGTTTTCTATATTATTTAAAAAATATGTACGAATAGAATTTGTATTAAATTGAATGTAGTTTCTAAACTAGTAGGTTTATTTTAAAAAAAAAAAAAAACAAAATATATTTGTGAAAATTTGAAATTTCAATGCAGAGTAATTCTAAATTTTAGGGAAAAAAAGAAGTAGGTGTCTATTTGACCCTAACAACAATAAAAATGATAATATTTTTTTTATAATATTTAGATATAGTAGAGGACTCATGTCCTAAATGTGATGCATATTTTTGGTAATTTTTCTAAGTAAATAATTAATTATGATTTTTTTATTACAAATTTTAAAAATATAAAAATGTGTGCATCTAACCACCTTAATCAAACTTCATGAAATTCAATCTTATTTCTTTTCTAAACCTATATTATATGAAGCATAGAATGTGACTCATGTTTCGAATTCAAAAAATGTGATACCGTTTGAAAGCTATAGATGTTTTTCAATCAACCTATTAATCAGGACTTTAGTCATTATTCAAATAGAAAATGAATAATATTTATTTATTAAATCAAATTAGCATAATTCTATATTGGTGGAAAGCTAAGAATATCCTTTAAAAACCCTTTTCATTTCATTAATTTTGGGTAAAAAAAAAGTCATTAGCCACATACCCTACAAATACCCATCATATTGCCACTTTTTGGCCCATCATGATCTTGCACATACCCGTGTCTTGTCTACACTCGCACAGTTGCATGGGAGCAAGTAAACTTCCACATGCGTTTCAAGACTAAGTTTCATTTTGTGCATGCAAAAAGAATACAGAGGGTACGGGGAAGAGGAAATAGTTAGAAAATTTCTTCTGCCACTTCAAATATCTAGAACCATGCCATGACTATAGACATCAGAGTTGGATGTAATGGCTAAATTGGTGACCAGTTCCAAAGGGTATGTTAAACTGGGAGTCCTAATCTAGTGTCTTTGGATGTTGTTAATAGTTGCTACCTCCATGTGAAATTGCTTCTCCCCTTGCTCAATTCATTCTAGTTGCATGAATGCAAATGTGACCATATAAACTATCCCAAAACCACCCAAACCTACTTTGTCTATAAAATCATTTGTATAATGTTGCAGATCCTCTTAGATTGTAGAAGAATCTCAAAGGCTAGCCCACTTTTTATTTTTTTTTGTAATTTTTATTTTGAAATGTAGCTAGTATGGGAAGTTTTTGATTTTTTCTGCTATCAAAACTAAAGAACTTTTCCTCCCTTATTTGAAATAGAGTGAGTTAGTTTGCTAGATCAATGGCTAAAAATTGGCCTAAAGGACGCAAGAAGATGGAAGTCATCTTTGTCGTACGTGTTTTAATTTTTTATGCCATTATTTTTGTTGAATTTAGTTAGTTGGATGATTTGAATGCTCTT
>VDFB02320089.1:0-165055 GCA_007258455.2 Sequoia sempervirens | reverse complement strand
TAATACCTACATTTTGAGCTTATGCATGTTTTATTACATCAACCTGGTGTTGGAGGGCAAGGATTATGTCAATTGGGCTGAGATGATCAGCGATAACATACATGAGCAGCTCCTGAGTTTGCGGAGGACTAAAACGTTTTACATGAGTTCCTATCTAATTTATATGTTGGCACGAATGACGAGGTACAGGGGGATTTCTTACAAGGAACCCATCGGTTGTGGCTCTCACCAATTCAAAAGTCATGAGGCGTGTACGCAGTTGCACCTTTCAAGCACAACCCATTACAAACGTATACCGATTCATTCACTCATGTACATCACGAATAAGCTTCGTGGAGAGGTTACGCTGCGTAATCTCTAGAAATGCCTGTGGAGCCAATTGAAAGGTATGGGTACCGGGTTTATAAATAGCTCCAAGATTTTCATACATTAGGCTGCAAGGATTTCTTCATACCCTTATAGGCTGCCTAAGTACCCAATGTGATAAAAATAATAATGCTAGAGATTCAGCTAGACAGCTTGCTAGCTTTTGACAAAATCCAGAAGAAGAAGAAGAAAGGAGGGATAGAGTTTCCGGTGGTGATGGGCAACTCGGATGAGGTTTGTCCTTCGATACAGGCATGTAGAGAAGCTGAAAGTGAGCTTCAATTCTATCATTTCTCATATCACACAAGTAGACAACACTATGACCCGCACCATAACATCAACTGGGTGTTGTCAGAGGAATTCAAACATAAGGCCACCATTGAGGATTATTGGGCTGATGCAGTTGATGAGATTGAAGTGAGAAAGAGGATGTTCTCTAGATTGCCGATTACTCTGATCAGGGAGTGTGAGGTAGTTCCGGTTCCGGACCAGGTTAATGAGGATATGGATGTAGTCCATCCAGACTATGCAGCCGTTCGGGATACTCCACTTCCGCCTATTGATTGGTCAGAGCCCGAGGTTGCCGACCTTGATACTCTCTCTATCCCGGTTATGACATTCACCAGGGCATGGGTCGATAGGCGAGTGAGCAGATTGAAAGGTAGGTCAATTGCCTTGACCTACAACTTGATGGGAGATCACAGGACGCCCACCACGGGAAGGAAGAAACAGATCACAAGAGGACCAGAGTCCAGAAAGAAAGAAATAATTCAGCCAGAACCTCCACGAGTTACAGTAGCAGTACCTTTGGAGACACGTTCTCCAAGCATACAGGAGGTTTCCTTATTTGCTGATCAGAGGGTTGCAGTGAATCAGGTACCGGTAATACAGGATGATATTCAGCCTCCACGGAGGGAGTCGATTGGCCAGAGTGCCAATGTACCTGTTAGGGTTGATCAGCAGGATCAGCAGGATGACGAGGGGACAATTACTGACCCTCAATTTCAGCAGGAGATAGAGGCGGCCATGAATGATGGCGACGATGATGATATAGTGTCAGGTGACACTCAGCCACTCGAGGACGATGAGCCTCGCCGGAATGAGGAAGAGGTGGAACAGGTTAGAGAAGTCGAGGCACAGGAGCAGCGGCCCTTTGATATATTATATGAGGTGCCCGATTGGCTAAAGGATAGAATGAGAAGAAGCCCGAGTGAGGAGATTGATCCAGCAGTTGAGATGGAAGAGTTTTTGAACCGGATCAGTGCTCCTCCACCGAAGAAGAAGGCAAGAAAGTTTTCGAAGATCTCCACCGATGAGGATGGCTCTCGTACTCTTCACGTTGCTGTCCCACGAGTCGAGTGTGACCGGAATGAAGCAGTTCCTGAAAACTATGTGGTCACCACTCTTGATTTGGGACGCCCTACTGTGCTCAGATTGTTGAGGAGTGGGTGATAACTCCTTCCTTGCCCTTAAGGATAGATTGTTCAAGAAAGAAGGAAATACAAGAAGTTGAAACGAGAACACAAGCGCATTAATTGGATATGTTCAGCAGTTGTCTCGTTCTCGAGGGCAGGATGTACCAGTGATAGAGCCTCCAGAGATATTCCTAGAGAGTCGATCAGCGGCTTAGTAGAGTTGGGGAGGATGGCACAGGAGGCAGATAAATGGGTCACAGGAGTTCGCTTGACGAGAAGTTTATGGAGGACCTTGCCTTTGCTTTCCAGCCTCTCTATTTTGGCCAAATGGATGCGGTGGATCATGCTTGGGGCGATGCCTCTATCTATTAGAGTAAGGTGATCCAGCGTCTTGAGGCGTTGAGGCATGTGCCATTGCAGTTGCTGATTGATGGAGGTGTCATTCAGGCGAATGACCGATATGATTTCTCTCGGTGGTATTCTTCGGCTATCACAGGGCGTGGCTTCTTCGATGCAGCACAGGCGGATTCAGCCAGGATTCACAAGGCTATGGCCAATATCATAGATGGAGTTCAGAATACCTTCGAGGCCATATTTGCTAGGCGGCTGAATCCTGAAGAAATAAGTTTTGATAATTTGAGGGGTTTGCTGGTTCCCTTCTTCGACAGATGTTAAGACCTTCGTACAAGATGACTTTGAAAATACTGCTACATTCTCCACTTTGATCCAGAACACGCAGGACTCATTGGTGCTTGGAGAAAATCTTGTACGAGGCACGAGCACTCATTCAGATGTTAGAGTTTCAGTTAGATTGTGTTCCATCTATTTCAGTTGAGGAGGTTGAGGCCGTACTTAGCAGATTTGTTGAGTTGGCAGTCAGAGAGAAGGCTAATGGGAACACACTACTGGACGAGGATCTTCTAGAAGACTGAGTATGGAGCATTTATTGCATTTGCTATTTTGGGAGTGAGTGGGAATCTTTGATTCATTTAATGTACCACTCCCTATTCTGGCAGTTTTTAGGGTTAGGGCTGAGGTGGCACGATTCTGGCCACTCTATTGATTGTAACCCTAGCCGTCTTTTGGGACTTGGCTAGCTATAAAAGGGGGAGTCCCCCTCATTTGTAAGGCATTAGAATTAGAAATTAGAGGTCAGAGATTAGATCAGAGCTAGAATTGAGATAGAGTTAGAGCTAGATTGTAGAGCATTTTGCATAATTTGGAGAAGAGAGAAAGTTTTCCCTTTGAAAACTTTTGAAGAGACTGTTGTGTAACACATTTTGTGATAATAGATCTTTTCATTGATGATGGAATTTGTCTTGTCATGAAATGCTAGCAAGGTTTCTTCTTCCTTTCGTATCCAAGTAGATTAAATTCATGCAAGTAGCTTACTTTGGTGTGTGGTGTTTCATTGAGATAGCTTCATTTTATTCCATACCACTAGCGGCTTGTTGATGATAAGTCTGCCTTGCGTGGTCAACTGGACATTATCTTGTGCTTGACTTCGGTTATGGCTTACATACTTATATGCGTTGTTCTGATGGTGTACGTATGTTAAACTGTAACTTGAATACCTTTCGCTATCCCCTTTGAAGATTGCACCGATTTTGCTGAGGCTGTCCGACGGAGGCTAGGTGAAATCTGGTTGAAGTCTATTGAAACGAAGCCCCATATACCCTGCATTTAGAATAGAGTACAAATTTCTTAGGCCCTTTCCCTTTTACTTTCAGCATACTTCTTGTTAGTTTTAGAAAAGATACACACTGCCAAATCATGCACGTAAGAATCCCCTTCAAATTACATATCAACTGCTAACTGCGAGAAGTCTGAACAACTACGTAAGTCCCCTTGACATACCAGCAATATCACATCAAGCCAAACTGAGCCTATTCGCACTAAAGGAACCTTGGAGTTGAACGCATACGAACTTTCTGGCAATCTTAGCGCGGAATACTTTGATCAAGAGAGAATAGAGCGTCTTTGACTTTGTTCTGTGTTGTGCGGTCTGAAAACCCGTCAACAAAACCCTTGTGACAAAAGTGAAACCCTAGCTGATGATACAGCCGCCCAGCCAAATAAACCTTGAAAAACTTACTGAATTTGATGAAATTTTTTATATAATCAGGCATTTTTGTGACAAGTATGCTGATATCAGGCGTCTTTGATAAAGAACACTGTTGTGGATGGCTGCTGATATTGAAGGCTATTCAGAAATCATTGGATAAAATAAAAAGCCTGCAAATCATTACTACCAAAATCATAAGGATGACAGTTGATCTTCTGCTGCTGGTCGCAGCTCTGCTGTTAAGTCTGAAAAGAGTAGAGGTTAATGCTATTTTCAGCACCCCTATGCTGTAAATAGAATTTGCCTCTTTTTCATTTTTTTTACTTCTCTTGCTAGTTAAAACTTAACCTGCCTTTGACTATTCGCCACATCCATATATAGCAGATGTAACTAAGTTTGAAAGGAATTATCTTCACGAATGGGTCCACCTATACTTATAGGTTCTGCTTTTTATCAAACCAGTTAGCCATCTATAATAGGTGCACCTATACATGTAACTTGCAGCTTTGATTTGTCAAAAAACTTTTCCCCCTTATATGCATGTGCGGCCATCAATGGAATGCAGACTTGAAAGTTTCAAAATCTCAATTTCATTTTCACAATTGTAGGTGTGCCCCTGGGTACCTCTGTGCAACTTTCATCCGAAAACCCATATTCACACTATGTGGTACACGTCTCCATAAGCAATTGCAAGTTTTTGGCTTCTAATTTTCCGTCCATTCCATTTTTTGGTACATGCCTCTACATGTGTGCAACTTTATATTTAAACCCAGGCATCCTCCTTTATTGGTGTGCACCAATATATTATGCTGCTATTTTTGACTTGATATGATTTTGCATTTACCACTGTATGGCATGCACCTTTTAATCGTTCTACATTTTCCTGTCAACAAAACCCTACATCACCCTTCTAGGGCACCCACCAACTATTGATTCGTGAATATTGAGTTTGAAATTTTGTTTTTACCTTCATTGGCATGTGTTATGCACATTGTTTCACTCAAAATTGGCTACCCCCACTATAGTTGGTGCACTTCATGGTCCCTCGCAGATCTTGTACATTAAACCTAATTAATCATTTACGCAAAATGCACCTGTTGATGTGATTTTTGTGACCGTACCAATCAGCAAAACAAAGTATCTGAAGGCTACTCCATTCTCTCTTGATCAAAGAATTCCATACGCTAAGATTGCCAGAAAGTTCGTATGTTCAACTCCAAGGTTTTGAAAAATGCTATGGAATACCCTCAGTTGGTTCATTGTGATTTGCTGTTTTTACGAGGGGACTTACACAATTGTTCAAAAGGTTTGCAGCTAACAGCGGGTTAATGATTGGAAGGGGATTTTGTGTGTTGTGAATGATTTGGCGATGAGGTACGTGTTTCCTAAAATTAACCAGAAATGTACTAAAATTAAAAAGTGCAGGGTTTAGAAGATCTAAATTCTATCTAAAGACGAGATGCAGGATCAATTTCAGTAGACTTCAACCAGATTTTGCCTTGCCTCACGTTGGACAGCTTTAGCAAAATCAGTGCAATCTTCAAGGGAGTAGCGGAAGGTATTCAGATTACGACTCAACATGCAAGTACCATCAAGACGACGCATGCAAACATATGAATCTCAATCGAAGTTAAGCTTGTAATGTTTTCCAGTTGACCACACAAGGCAAACTTGCCATCAACAAGCTACTAGTGGTATGGATTAAAACGAAGTTGCCTTGATTAACACCACAAATCCACAGCTGACATCTACTTGCATGAAATGAAAATTACGCAACTTTAAGCTACTTTACGTTACTTGAAGTAGAAGGGGTGAAGAAATCTCGCTAGCTATTCATAACAAAGATGAATTTCACCATCAATGAAAGATTTTTTATTATGATAGTTTTCACAACAATCTCTTACAAAGTTTTCAAGGGAAAACTTTCCCTTTCCTCCAAACTATACTATGCTAACAAGCTATGCTAAGCTATCAATCTCTCTGCTCTAGTCTCTAGTCTAATGATCTAATTTCTACTGATGTACAAATGAGGGGGGGATGCCCCTTTTATAGATAGCCCAGTCCAATGGACGGCTCAGATTACAATCAAATGAATGGCTTAGATTAAGCCACCTTAGCCCTAACCCTAAAAACAACCAGAATGGGGAGTGGTACAATAAATGAATCAAAAGATTCCCACTCACTCCCAAAATAGCAAAGGCAATTAATGCCCATAATCAGTCTTCTAGAAGGTCATCATCCAGAAGAGCATTCTCGTTCTCATTCTCCTTGGCTGCAAAATCAATGAATTTGGCGAGGACAACTTCAACCTCCTGAACTGAGATCAGCGGAATGTGATCAAGCTAAAACTCCAATACTGTGACCGCCTGCCCATGACGTGTACAAGATTTTCTCCAGGCAACCAAGGCATCCTTAGTATTCTGAATAATACTGGAGAAAGTGGAGGTGTTCTCAAAGTTGTTCTGAACAAAAGTCTTCACCCCCAAGAAGAAAGGTGGCAGCCTACTCCTCAAGCCATCAGTAGTCACCTCATCAAAATTCAGCCTCCTAGCAAAGATCGCCTCCAAGGTGTTCAAGACTCCATCAACAATGCTCATCATAGCCTTCCTGACTCTAGCTGAATCCGCCTGTGCTGCATCAAAGAAACCACGGCCTGTGACTACTGAAGAGTACCAGCCAGCAAAATCGTACTTATCACCTTCCTGAATTACTCCTCCATCAATCAACATCTGCACGGGAGTATGCATTAAGGCCTCCAGACACTAAATAACCTTGCTCTGATAAACATGAGCATCACCCCAGGCCTGATCAACTGCCTCCATCCGTGCGATAATGCCAAAAGCTTGCCGATAAGCATGAGCAAGATCTTCCATGAACCTTTCTGTCTCGGCACGAACACCTGCAACCCATTTATCTGCCTCCTGTGCCATCTTCCTCAAATCCTCTAGGCCATTAACTAATTCCCTAGATAACTCAGCTGGGAGCTCAAGTGTCGGAATCTCCTGCCCACAAGGACGAGACAAATATTGCATGTAGCCAATCAAAGTCTTGTGCTCTTTCTTCAGTTTCTTGTACTTGCCTTCAGTCTTGAGCAATCTATCCTTAAGCGCCTGATAGGAGTTATCACACTCCTCAATAATCTATGCTCCCGTGGGGCGACCCAACTCCAAAGTGGTGATCATATAATTTTCTGGAACTGCCTCATCTCGATCACAATCAACTCTTGGCATAGCCACGTGAAGGGTGTGAGAGCCATCCTCATCTGTTGAGATCTTTGAAAATTTCCTAGCTCTCTTCTTAGTAGGAGGCGCACTGATCCTACTCAAAAATTCTTCCATCTCTACCGCTGGATCAGCCTCTTCACTGGGGCTCCTCCTCATTCTATCTCTGAGCCAATCAAGTACTACCTGCTATATAACAAATGGCTACTCATCTCTTGCTTCTTCCTCACGAACTTCTTCTCTAATTTCATTTTGGCGAGGCTCATTGGCCTCTATGGGTTGAGTATCTACTGAAACTGCATCATCCTCTAGAGTCGCCTCAAGCTCACGTTGGAAGTGTGTATCGGTAGCAGTTTCCTCATCCTCCTCCTGCTGATGATCTCTAGTGGGTGCATTGACACTCTGGCCAACTGATTCTCTTCGTGGTGGCTGATTTTCCTCATGTAATTCCTGCTCCTGATTCAATACATTTCTCTGATCAGCAAAAAGTGAAACCTCCTGTATGCTTGGAGAACGTGTCTCCAATGGCGTAGGTGACTCTACCACAATTCTCGAAGGCTCCGGCTGAACTGGCTCTTTCCTTCGAGACTCTGGACCTCGAGTAACCTGTTTTTTCCTGCTAGCAGTCAACGTCCTATGATCTCCCATCAAATTGTAAGTCAAAGGAATTGACCTACTCTTCAATCTGCTCACATGTCTTTCAACCCATGCTCTAGTGAAAGTCAAGACTGGAATACAAAGTGTGTCCAAATCTATAATCTCCGGCTCCGACCAATCTGGGAGTGGAAGTGGCATGTCTCTCACTGTCTCATAATCTAGATGAAGAACATTCATGTCCTCATCCACCTGGTCTGGTACTGGAATAATCTCACACTCTCTGATCATGCTCAACGGTAGCCTCGAGAACATCCTTTTTCTAACTTCAGCCTCATCCAATGTATTAGCCCAGTAATCCTCAATATTTGCCTTATGCACAAACTCTTCTAACAAGTATCCATCTAATATTCCTGTGAGGGTCGTAATACTACCTGCTGGTGTGATAAGAAAAGTGGAAGAATTGAAGCTCATTCTCAGCTTCCCTGGCTGCCTGAAGTGAAGGACAAACTTCATCTGAATTCCCCATGATGATTGGGAAGTCAAGTCCTCCCTTCTTCTTTCTCTTCTGAATCTTATCATAAGCAATGAGTTGCCTAGATATCTCTAACATCAAAATTCTATTTGTTGGGTACTTAGGCAATCTATACGGGCATGAAGAAAACCCTTGCAGCCTGATGTAAGTAAATTTTGGAAACTGAATAAACCAGCACCCATACCTTTCTATTAATTCTTGAGCTTCCTTCAAGATCTTGTGATGGGTTCTTTGCTGAAGTGATTTCGTTATATGCATGGTGAAGGCATCATTGACCCGCTTGTAATTGGACGTTCTTGTCAGGTGCAGCTGTGGACAAGCCTCATGGATCTTGAACTGATAAGAGCCACATCCAATTGGATCCTTGTATGAAATTCCCCTGCACTTCGTCATACGAGCCAACATGTAAACAATGTATGAGCCCATGTAAAATGTTTTTGTCCTCCTCAAGCTCTGGAGCTGCTCATGCAAATTGTCACTGATCATCACCGCCCAGTTGATATGTTCTTTCCCTTCCAACACGAGGTTGATATAATAGAACATCCATGACTCAAAGATAAATGCTTGAGGACAGCCTCCAACCCTGCTGAGCATCATGATCAGGTCATAGTACTCCTGCTTCAAATCATCTGATATTATTTGCTTTGGCAACTTCGTGCAAGAGGGCTTGGGCTTGTTCATCCAACAAGCGTTGATCATGTCAGCACATCTCTCGAATGTTGAAGCATACATTCGTTCAACACACTCTCTTGTCTTGTAAATCATCCTCTCGTGTGATGGAATTCCAAATGCCTCACCGATAGCTGCAGGCGTGAAGTTGGCAAACAATCTACCATCAAGTGAGACAATAGATCTGTGATCAGGATCGTAGCAATTAGCACACTCCATAATTAGCTCTGGACATTGAATTGCTGGTGGAAAACCAGCAGCTGCATATAGTCCACTTTGAAAAATATTGTGTGAAGTGACTGAAGGGCGATGGCTGCCAACTCCCATCATTCGACTTTTGAAAGCCTCCATGTTGAAAGAACCCAAATTTGTATCAGCCAACTTGCCCAACTTCGAAGAGAATTTCGACTCCGGCAGGAATGACTTTCCCAACTTCTTAATAATAGTTTGCCTGGATGCAGCATTATTATCTCTGCCAGTTGCTCTTACTTCAGCCATCCTGCAAAATAACAAATAGCCATCAGCGATTTAACTTAGAAAAATAAAATAACATTGGGGCTGCCAGTCGACTTTTGAAAAATGAGGAGCTTCAGCATGCAATTCTAACTTCAAACCTCAACTTCTCCTCTAGCAACTTCGAACTTTCACCACTTAGCAAATTTTTCAAACAAGCCTCAGCAACTTCAGCGCTTTGAGAAAATCGGCCAACTTCACTTCTAACACTTCTCAGCACTTAGACTTTTCAAACTTCAGCTTCAACAATCCTCTTCTATCTCAAGTCGAACTTCTTCAATACTCAACTATTCACTTGCACTGCAATCTTTACTTCAAAGCTCAAGTCAAACTTCTTCAGCTGGTGGAGAAAATGAAACAACTTCTCAGCTCAAATAGCTGAGTCGAATTCTCGAAGCTATCTTTAGCCAGTTTATTAAATTTCCACTACTCTTCTGCAGGAATTCGAATTTCCCTCCTTTGACAGCAGTAACACTTGTCATCCGGCGTCAAGAATATTTGACCTTCTAGAATTTCCAAAAGATTCACTTCACTAGTCAAGGCGTCCTTAGCATTTTTAATTCACTTTTCTAATTTCAACTGCATCTTCAAGAAATTCACTTCACCAGCTGAAGTCTGACACTTGATTTCATCCATCTCCTGCTTGAGAAGATTCACCTTCAATTTTGATCAAAATCATCTAGTGAATCAACCTTAAATTCGTCATCTAAGGCATTTTATTTCAACAACACATTTTATTCCTTCTGCCTTAGAAAAATTTTAAATTTTCCTTTGGAAAATTCATTATTCAAGTGTCAATCAAAATTTTCATCTCGTAATCCTTGGCGAGTTGTGGAAGACTTTAAAATCCATTCTTCTTTGAAGACGTTCGATACCCAGAAGAAAATTCCCTTCAAAAAGTGTCAAATCCATGGGTCTACAAACGAAGGGGTACATTTAATTTTTTGGATTTTAAACCTTAGAAAAATTAAAAAATTCAAATTTATTCCAATTCTTCATCTATGGGCGTATTTTCTTGCTCAACTTTGAAAAATTTCATCATCTTCGTGAAGCTACACCTTCTGACATATTTTTGTCAATTTTATTCATGCCTTAGTGAATTTTGCCACCTTCTCCAACTTGGGCATACTTTCCTCTAGAGGTGGAATTAATTTCAACACTTGGAAAAATTTTAAATCTCATTAGCATGGGCGCATTTAGGCATCAAGGGGGAATTTCAATCTTTTCCTTAGAAAATTTTTCATTTATTTATTTTCCAATCATGGCGCATTTTGCCTGTGGTGAGGAATTTTCATCAACACCTATATATTTTTCCATTTAGAAGGCCACCATCTCCAACATCTTTGGGGCACATTTCATATGTCAAGAAGGAATTAACACTTTCAACTTTTCAGCCACCTTAGACTTGGGCATATTCGACATGTTGAGATGAACTTAACCACACCTTGGTAACTTTTCCATCAGCTTTACCTTTATCTTGGGCACATTTAGCATGTGGAGGTGGACTAACTTCAACGCTTAGACTTCTTCATTTAACAACTTTCACTTTCATCTTGGACTTGGCACATTCAAAGGGTGGTGAAGAAAGTCAACACTTTGTCTTATTCCTAGCCCATATGGGCGCATTTAGCACATGGAGAAAGAATTATCTCCGACGCCTTTGACCTCTTTGACTCTCCTTGAAGCATGGGCGCATTTTGATAGTGGAGAAGGATGAATGCCTTGCCTTGTCTTTTCCTTACCTTCATCTTGAAGTGGGCGCTTTTGGGGTATGGAGGTGGACAAACTTCATCACTTAGAAACTTTTCTAGCTTCCTGACTTTGCATGGGCGCATTTAGGGGTGGCAGGCGGACTTAACTCATACTTAGAAATTTTTTCTAGCTTCTCCTTGTGAGGTGGGCGCATTTCACATGTGGTGAAGGACTTAGCTCTTACTTAGAAAAAATTTTCTCAACCTCCAGCCAGCTGAGGATGAGGGCGCATTTAGGGGTAGGAGGTGGACAAACTTCATGCCTTAGAAAATTTTATGGCTTCCTCCTTCCTTGGGCGCATTTTGATGGTAGAGGTGGACTTAAGTCCAACACTTAAACTTTTTCAACCTTCTGCCAGTCATCTTGGGCACATTTGAGGGGGTGAGCAGGACGAGATTCAAACTTAGAGGAATTTTAGCTTCCTGCCAACTTGAGGGCGCATTTTCATGGTGGAGGGGGATGAACTCCAGACTTAGGCGCTTTTTCCTCATTCCTTCTGCCAGCTCATTACTTACTATATATAGTAAGTTCTAGGTTTTCCTTCTTTTGAAGCTCAGATTGATTTGAAATTTTAACCACAGGATCCTCATAACCTAGTTAGTCTATTCACACTGCCATCTCGAGCTAACCCGCTATTTATAGTATGTTTCTAAAGGTGGTTTACTATTTATGGCAACTACCTAATTTTGATACTTCCCCAAGTCCGTTTGACTTGAAATTTGAATGTTGTGATCCTCATCGATAGACTTGCCCGTTCACACTGGCGCATGCCACTGATTTACTATTTTTAGCCTATTTCTAGAATACCTTACTATAAATAGTAAGTGCTCCGATTGCCTTCAAATTTTACCGGTGGATAGCTTGAAAGATACTGATCGCAATGGGATACACTGGTTTTCGAAAAAAATTGGCATTATACCCCTCATTTTGGGTTCCGAAGTTGGAAACCCTAATTTGACTTGCATGTCCATCAAATGACCTTCGTTTGACCCCGTTTATGTTGCACTTCTCCCTGTTTGTGATATTGATGCGTTGGGCAGCTGCCGGAATGGACCTGTTAAAAATAGTAAGTCTCTGAAAAGTGATCATCTTGCCTTGCATGTCACATCACTGTGTAGCTCTTGAAAAACCCAGAAAGAATCTCCAGACATGCGTTAAAAATTCTGACATGCAAACCCTAAAAATAGCCTCGGAAGATGGGTTCCTTAAAAAGTCCTAATCCTAGTTTGCATGTTATACCGTTGCGAAGCCCTCAAAAAACCCATAAGGAATATCCAGACATGCGAAGAAAATTCTAACATGCAAACCCTAAAAATAGCCTCTGAAGGCTGAATTTTGAAAGTCATCGCCTCATTTTGCATGTTATATCACTACGTAGGTTTTAGAAAACCCAGAAAGAATCTCCAGACATGCATTGAAGAACTTTGCATATAAACCCTAAAATCTGCTCCGGAAGCTGAACTTGCTAAAAATAGAAAGTTGTTCGTTTCAGCTCAAAATTTGCAGACAAGCAACCTAACATGTTCTGGATGCAATGTAACGATCGGAACTTCAATAATGCTGAGAGAACGCCCTGAATTGAACACTTACTAAAAATAGTAAGTTGTCGGAATTTGATGAAACTTTGTCGGGAACCTACTGGAAGCATACTGACTGCAAGGTGAAGCTCAAATTCCAACTTATTCACTCCATTTGACTTCAAACTGGCCAGAAGATAGAAAACCCTAATTCTCAGACTTAGCCAAAATTTCATGTTTAAGCCCACAGAAGGGCACATCCCCGAAAAGCAAACAGCAGAAAAAAAGACAAAAAGAGAGAGAGAGAGAGACAGAACCAAAGCCAAAAGACCAGAATGGAGCAAAAATTAGGGGGTCCCCATTTTGAATGGGGCGATGTGTGAAAAGGTCACAACAACACCTATATGAGCATTTTCAGGGTTTTGATTTTGAGTCTATTTTTCTTCATTCACGGGTGCACCTATATGCACACAAACTTGATAACTGGTTTTCTTCATTAATAGGGGTGATGGTGTTAGTTTTATGATCAGAAGTTAATAAGCAGATTTTAATTCAATTCAAACAAATAGACATAGCATATACCCTAGGAAAACCCTCCAATTTGAGGGAGAAAAACCCAGCAACAATATATCTCTTATATATTGAATAATAATCAATGAGACTCTTTACAATATGGCCAATTACAATGCCAAATAACAGCACCAATTTGATGCGATCTCTTGAAGACAATATCACTCTTCTTGATGACAATATATCGGCCTCCTTTATAAACTTCGATCAGCTCTTAGAGGAACTCGCACATGCATAAACTCGAACTCATGAAATGGATGATAGAAAGAACAATCAGCAACACATATATATAAAAGGGAGAGAGAGAGAGATCGCGTCCCTTCAAAACAACATGTCGGCCTTCTAATATGAAATGATATGTCTCCAAAGGTGGCGAATAACCAAAGTCGGCCTCAAGTAATTATTAACAATAATTAATCATTGTTTATGTTTTGCAAGTGAAGCGCCCCTTCACATTCATATTGGCTTCAATAAATTGAATAGCCGATAACGCTATATTCGATTTATTTCTTCATAAGTCGTGGCTGGAAGTGACGCACAATGCTGCTAATGTCAACACTCCCTCTCAGCTAGGGAGGAAGACTTCCAGCTAACCAATGTCATGGAGTCTCTCAACATGACACCCACAATGGCTACACCCATATGTGGAAAGAGCTCATCACGGAGTCACTCAACGTGATATTGTCCATCATGGCTACTCCCATGTATGGAAGGAACATGTGCACAAGTGTCCATCACGGAGTCACTCAACATGATGTCGTCATCTCATCATGACGTTCACCATGGCTACTCCCAGAGGGTGAATAAACACAAGTACAAGAAAATCATCACGGACTCTCTCAATGTGATGTCATGGAGTCACTCAACATGACATCCACCATGCTACTCCCAGAGGGTGGAAACAAGGGCTTTCACCTCAAATTTCTCTCACGGAGAAAGATGCATTAAACAAGGGCTTACACCTCAAATTTCTCTCGCAGAGAAAAATGCATTAAACAAGGGCTTGTACCTCAAATTTCTCTCACAGAGAAAAATGCATTAGACAAGGGCTTGCACCTCAAATTTCTCTCACAAAGAAAAATGCATTAAAGCAAATCACAGAAGATCACTGAAGCTGAGTCTCCCTCTCAACTAGGGCTTCATTCTCCACAATTCCAAGCTTGTCTCGAAAGTACACAAACTTTACTCTGGAGTGAGGCTTGGTCAGAATGTCGGTCATCTGCTCATCAATGCTAATGTACTTCAACTGGATAGCTTTCCTCAATACCATATCTCTGATGTAGTGGTATTTGATCTCAACATGTTTTGTTTTGTCATGAAACACTGGATTGACAAAAAGCTTCACACAGTTTTGATTATCACAATGAATGACAGTCGGCTCCAATGATTGTCCAAACAATCCTGCAAGAAGCTTCGAAGCCACACTGCTTCTCGAGCTGCCACACAAGCTGCAATATACTCGGCCTCTATGGTGCTCAGTGCCACTAAAGATTGCTTCCTGCTACACCAGGAGATCATCGCAGACCCCAAACTGAAACAACATCCAGAGGTGCTCTTTCGATCAGCAACACACCCTGCCCAATCAGAATCAGAATATCCATGCAACTTCAAGCCCACACCAGAAGAATATCTCAAGCCATACCCAACTATGCCATGCAAGTATCTCAGGATATGCTTTGCTGCAACTAGATGTATTTTCCTTGGTTCACACATGAACTGACTAAGAGCACTCACTGCATAGCAAATATCTGGTCTAGTATTGACTAGATACATCAACGATCCAATCAACTGCCTATACATAGTAGGATCCACCAGATCAGAACTAGCTGCAGCCTCCTTTAGTTTTTGAAAATTGGTTTCCATAGGTGTAGACATGGATTTGGAATCCATCATACCAAACCTCTTCAAGATGTCTATTGTATACTTCCACTGACTCAGAATGATCTCATTAGGCCTCTGCCATACTTCTAGACCAAGCAAGTAATGCATGTACTTAAGATCCTTCATTTCAAATTCAGAAGCCAACTCCTTGCATTTGATAATGAGGTGTTCTTCTCCAGTAAGAAATAGATCAACATAAAGAACCAAAATCAATGCTTCGCCATCTATTAACTTGAAATACAGGTTTGAATCAGCATTGTTCTTGGAGAAGCCCAAGCTCAACAGGTATCTATCAATTCTCTCATACCAAGCGCAAGGAGCCTGCTTAAGGCCATACAAAGCCTTCTTCAATCTACAAACATGAGACTCCTTCCCATGAACTTCAAAGCCATCAGGTTGCTCAATGTATACCTCTTCTTCAATTACACCATTTAGAAATGTTGTCTTCGTGTCCATCTATTGTAACTTCCATCCTTTAGCTGCTGCAATAGCAATGATAGTCCTGATGGAGGTATAATGAGCAACTGGAGCAAATATTTCCTCGTAGTCTATTCCCTCTTTCTGAGAGAACCCCCTAGCCACAAATCTAGCCTTTTACTTCTCAATACTTCCATCAGCCGCATGCTTGATCTTGAAAAGCCACTTAGAAGATACAACAGATTTCCCTTCTAGTCTAGGTACAATATCCCAAACATCGTTCTTGAGGATAGATTGATATTCTTCAGCCATGGCATCTCTCCATTCTTGCTGACTCGAAGCTTCCTGAACACTGGAAGGCTCAGATTCAATCATTTGACTCATTAATGCAACATAGCTTGAAAACTTTTGCGGTCTCTTGCTCTCTCTAAATGTTCCTCTAGGGGCTGCAAACTTTTCTGCCTCCTGCATTATTTTCCTAGCCCATAGAGGTCTCTTTCGACCAATAACAATGTCTCTAGGCCCATCAGTAGGTTCCAAAGGCTCAACTGGATCACCATCTTCTTCTGGTTCAGGAGACTCCCTCTGAATCTCAGGAGTATGGTCAACTTCCATGTCCTCAGGAGTCTCATGGTCTTCATTATCTATCTCCATGAGAGAGCCTTTAGATCTCTTGAATGAAACATCCTCTTCAAATGTAACATCCTTGCTGATCTCTATCAGTTTCTGACCTGGAATGTAAATCCTGTAGGCTTTTGAAGACTCACTGTAGCCCACAAATATTCCCTTCTTGCCAGATGGTTCCAACTTAGACCTTTTATCTTTAGGCACATGAACATACACAGGACAACCAAAGATTATCAAATGATTGACTTAAGGCTTCACACCTGTGAAAGCTTCTTCAAGAGTCATGTTCTCCAAAATACGATGAGGGCTCCGATTCTGAACATACACAACTGTCCTAGATGCCTCGGCCCGTAGGAAGGTTTGCAGATCTTGATCATGAATCATGGCTTTAGCCGCTTCTACAATAGATCTGTTCTTCCTTTCTGCAACACCGTTTTGCTATGGATTGTAAGGGACACAAAACTCCCTCTTAATCCCTGCCTCAACACAAAAGTTACAGAAAATTCCAGAGATGTATTCTCCTCCGTTGTTTGATCTCAAAATTTTGATCCTCTTCCTGGACAAGTTCTCTACTTGAGCTTTAAATTCCTTGAATTTCTCAAGTACCTCCTCAGATTCTTTAGTCTTTAAGAAATAAATCCAAGTCTTTCTAGAGTAGTCATCAATGAAAATTATATAATACAAGAAACCACTCAAAAAAACAATAGACATTGGACCACACAAATCAAAATGAATAAGATCTAGAATACATTTAGATCTACTTTCACTACTATGAAAAGGACAATTAGTATTCTTACCCAAAGCGCATCCTCGGCAAGTACCTTCATGCTCTTGGCTGAGTTTAGGAAGGCCTATGACCATCTTCTCCATGGTTGGTAGTGCTCTGAAGTGAAGGTGAGCAAGTCTTCTATGCCAAAGCTCACATGAACTTGTTGAATCATGTAACAAGGCCTGTAATGGACGAGTGGAAATTCTGTAGACTCTCTTGCCGAACACCAATCACTCAAGCAGTCTTGATGCTAGAATTCTTCAGCCATGCAAGGACTTTTCCATCAGAGAATGCAACTTGAAATCCCTTGTCCTCCAAAGCTGAAATAGAGACAAGGTTCCGCTTGATGCCTGGTACAAATAGTACATCGCTCAACTGGAGAGAGATGTCGAAATCTAAGTGAAAAGAGGAGGTTCTGACACCTTTCACGGAATAGCATGCATCATCTCCACTTATAACTTGAATGCTTGTATCTCTCTCCACCAAGTCTGAAAGATGTTCTCTAAAACCAGTAATGTGACGAGAGGCGCCACTATCAATCAACCAAGTGTTGCTATCTGTAGGAACATTGCTTGATAAGGCAGAATAGAATAGGAAACCACTTGAATCCTTCTGAGGACAAATCTCACCCACATCCACAATTGAAGCATGTTGCTTAGGTCTAGTTGGGCAATCCTTTGCATAGTGACCAAACTTGTCACAACTGAAACACTGTATATGGGAGAGATCCTTCTTCTTCTTAGATTCAGGAGCACCATTTGTTCTTCTATCTTTGTTCCTCTTGAAGTTTCCTTTCTTCCCTTCTCTTCCTTTCTTCTTCGAAGATTGAGCGGCAAGTACATGAATCTCTTCATTGGTAGAAATTTTCCCATTGCCTCTTGCTGCTAATCTTGATTCTTCTTGAATGCAATCTGCCCTCAAGTGATCAAACTTAGGTAGTTTTGATCTCCCATTGATGCCTTGGATAAATGGCTCCCAAGATTGAGGAAGACCATTAAGCGTGTGATGAGCCGTGCTCACTGCTGCAATGATTTTACTTGGCTTGTAGGTCTGATTTTTGGTTTGTATTTTGCTTTCCTTGCTTTTTTGTGTTTTTTGTGGTTTGATGCCAATGATTCAATGATTTACTTACAACCATATGCATGCAAGAACTCAAAGAAAACTAAACTTCAATGAAGATTTTAGAAGATACTCAATAAGATAATAAAAAGGCGTTCTTCATTACATGAGTGAGTGCTTAAATGACATAGCTTTCATACATTTCGAAATAAGACACAATTTACATACATAGATAAACTTGCAGCCAAAATGCACAGTGAACAGTACTTGCTACAGTACCCGCGCCCAACAAAATGCACATACAAGCTTACTTACAACTTTCTCCCACCGAAAATTCGTTGAAATGGCTTCTAATGAAGGGGGCGCCCACTTTAGAAGAAAATGCAGCCACAAATTAAAGGCGTTTCTCTTACTTCTTGGTGTTGAAACCCTCAAAAGGGTGCGGCTGGCTGTAGGTGAAGAAAACAGCCCCAACAATCTTCAAAAAGGCAAGCCACGTCCTCAAGAATGTAAATGGAACCACTAACAGCGTATATCCTTCCAATGGATGACTTCTACCACTTGAGAACAGCAAAATATGGCTCCCACGAATCAACAAAAACTCAGATCTGCACTTTAAAGTGGTGTTTCACACTCTCAAGATGCCAAAATAACGAAGAAACGAAGCCCAACCAGACTTCCCCACTACTGAAATCAAGAAACCCTAGTTTCTCTCTTCCACAATCTCCACTTCACAAGCTCAAGCAAACAAAATACTCATAACATGAAGAGGTCGACTTTCTCAAGCTCTTTTATAATATCACTTTGAAAAACACTATTCATTAAAAAATCACTATTCATTTAAGTTATGTCTTTTTTTCACTTTAGTGATGAATAGTAACTAAAAAATAGAAAATGCCCCCTTGCACTAATAGACACATGGTCCCCAAAGCCTGAGAAGGTGAAATAATGGTGAAGATCAATATTTTAAGCTCCCATAACACGCCAAATGCGCAATTTCACCACGTCACCATATTCCGGATACCAACATTGCATTTTACCGACCAAGTGACCCTCTAACCAGAACCATTAGCCTACGAGGGTCGACGTAATAGGCTAATCCACTGAATCACAGAAGGTTAATTAGAAGGGGGCATTACAGTCCGCCCTCCCTAAAATTGCTTGTCCCCAAGAAATCTCAACTCCAGATGCTGAAGGATGTCCTCGCTCTCCCACGTTGCATCCTCAACCGGCAAGTCCTTCCATTTAATTAGATATTCCCTGATCACCCGTCTCCGCAACTGTCTCTCACGGACATCCAAGATAGCTTTGGGCACCAGAATCAATTTCCCCTCGTCATCTAGGGGTGGTAGAGCTGTCGACAGAACCACACGATGTCCTAACGCCTTCTTGAGGCGCGATACATGGAATACATTGTGCACCTTGCTTTCTGCCGGTAGTTCCAACTCATAGGCCACTTCGCCAACCCGCCTGATGATTCTAAAGGGTCCATAGTACCGGGGCTTCAGTTTCTCTGCACCACTCTTCCTGAGACTGGACTGGCGATAGGGCTGCAACATCAAATACACCATGTCCCCGACTTCAAAAGTTCACTCCACTCTCCTCTAGTTCGCATATTGTTTTTGCTGATTCTGTGCCTTCTGAATGTTCTCACGGAGAGCTCTCATAATGTCCTGGTTCTCTTGTAGAAGATTCCCAGCACTGGGCACCCTACTGTCACTCAATAATAAGTCCAGGAAGTTCAGCGCCTTGTACCCATACAACGCCATGAATGGGGACATCTGAATTGTCATGTGATGGGTGGTATTATAGCAATACTCACAAAGATGAATCCACTTCACCCACCCCTTTTGTTGTCCTGCTATATAGTTTCGAAGGTATCCTTCCACCCATTTATTCACAATTTTTGTCTGACCGTCGGTTTGCGGGTGGTAGCTAGTACTCGGAGTAAGCTCAGTCCCACATAGTCTAAATAGTTCCTGCCAGAAATGACTCAAAAACCGACTATCTCGGTCACTGACAATGCTCCAAGGTAGCCCATGCAATCTGAATACTTCACGGAAAAGCAGCTCAGCAACCTGTGTAGCTGAATATGTAGCTGCTATCGGGAAAAAGTGAGCATACTTGGTGAGGCGATCAACAACTACATAAATACAATCTCTTCCTTGGGCTTTCGCCAAGCCCGTAATGAAATCCATCAATAAGCATTCCCACTTCTTGTCTGGAATAGCAAGTGGTTGAAGTAGCCCAGCTGGATAGTTGTGTTCCTGTTTGTTTTGTTGACAAATCGGACACTCTCTGACATATTTGAGGACATTTGACTTGAGTCCTTTCCAAGTGAAACGTTCCCGGACCTGCTTATAAGTTTTGAAATATCCAGGATGTCCGGCCATAGGCACATCATGAAAGGCCCTTAATATTGTGTTCTTCATTTCTAATCCTGGGGTCAAGAAGATCCTACCTTTGTAAATGATGAGGTCATTTACAACTGAATATCTGCTGTCCTGTATTGAACCCTCAACGATACGGGAAGCCCATGAATCTTTGGCATATTCTGCAGAAATTAGGTGCTTCCAATTCTCTGCAATCTCGACCATAGAGTTTAAGTGTGGACGACGTGACAAGGCATCAGCCACAATGTTTTGGGTCCCTTTGAAATAAACAATGTCAAAGTCATATGATTGCAACTTACTGACCCACTTCTGCTGACGATCATTAAGATCTCGCTGTCCGAGGAAATGCTTCAAGCTATTATGATCGGTCTTAACGCAAAATTTGCTGCCTATGAGGTACTGCCTGAATTTGGCCAATGCATGCATGATGGCCAACATTTCCTTGTCATAAATACCGTAGCCCTTCTCTGGTCCTCTTAATTTCCGGCTCTCAAAAGCTATCGGATGCTTGTCCTGCATGAGGACTGCGCCAATCCCTTCGCCCGAGGCATCACACTATAGCTCGAAGGGTTTAGTGAAGTCTAGTAAGGCCAAGACAGGACAAGAGGTCATCAACTGCTTAAACTTCTCAAAACACTCTTGCACCTCAGGAGTCCAAATAAATGCCCCTTTCTTTGTCAGGTCCGTAAGTGGTGCTGCATGCCGTGAATAGCCACTGACAAATCGGCGGTAGAAGCCACATTAAACCAAAAATCCTCGAAGATGGGTAAGATTCTCGGGCGTCGGCCATTCTACAATAGCCGTGACCTTGTCTGGATCCATGTGCACACCCTCTGCGCTGATAATGTGGCCCAAGTACAGCAATTTAGTCATTCCCAGGTCACATTTTGATTCCTTTGCATACAAAGACTCGCTGGCCAAAATGCCCAGTACTATGTCTAGATGTGCGATATGCTCAGACCAAGTCTTGTTGTATACTAAGATGTCATCAAAGAAGACAAGTATGAACTTCCTCAGTTGCCACTGGAAGATCCTATTCATAGTGGACTGGAACGTAGCAGGTGCATTGGTTAGCCCAAACGGCATAACCATAAACTCAAAGTGCCCACAATGGCAACGGAAAGCTGTCTTTTCAATGTCCTCTTCCCGCACACGAATCTAATGATACCCCGACCTCAAGTCTATTTTTGTGAAATAACGTGCACCATGCAACTCGTCTATCAACTCATCAATTCGGGGAATGGGATACCTATTTTTGATGGTTCTTTTATTCAGCAGCCTGTAATCAATGCACATGCGCAAGGTACCATCCTTTTTCTTTACTAGCACCACGGATGAGGCAAATGGTGATTTGTTGGGCCTGATGTGTCCCATAGCGAGGAGCTCCTTAATAGTCTTTTCTATTTCATCCTTAAGCCACTTAGGATGCCTGTAAGGAGTGACAATCACTGGCTTAGCACCCTCCTCCAACTCGATGATGTGCTCAATGCCACGGTCTGGCGGTCTACCAGGTGGAATCTCGCTGAACACCTTAGCGTGTTTGATCCTTCACTCCTGTATGTCTGGGTGATAAACTGGGGTTTGCTGCTCCTCTTGAGATGGCAATAACATACACTCAGCTGCCCACTCGATCATGTCATGTCGCATGAGTCTCTTCATTCTACTAAGAGATATCGTTTTGAAATTGCTATCTCGGATGGCTTTCAGCACATGATTCCTTCCGTCCACCCTAAATCTCATCTCCATATCCCAAAGGTTAAGGGTAAACTCTCCAATGTCGTGAAGCCATTTCATCCCTAGGACCATGTCAGTATCTCCCATGTTCACCACGTAGAAATCTGCCTTAAAATTGTAGTTGTTCAGTCGCATGGGAAGATCTGGAATTATTCTATCACAATTAAGAGTGTAGCCATCAGCGACCTTTACTCTTATGCCATCAAATTCTTCCGTTTGAATTCCACGCCTTTCAACCAGCCTTGCATCAATGAAGTTATGTGTGGCACCTGTATCTAATAGGGTGATAATCTTTTTCCCAGCTAAGACCCCTCGCATTCGGAAAGAGCCCTCTCGCTGTATGCTTGTGAGGCGCGCTTCTTGAAGCTTTACTTCCTCCTCTGTTTCGATACCGTTTTCACCCTCATTCTCAGATTTTTCTCCCTCGGACTCCCCCTGCTCAATGTGCTGGTCCGATTTATCTGATTCAGAATCCTCATAGTAAGCCCACATTATTCGGTTAGCCTTCCCCTTAGGCCTCAAAGGACAGTCGTGGTTTACATCATATGGTCCTTTGCAATAGAAACACAACTTTTTACGACGCAAGTCATCGATAGTTTCTTTGTCAAATGGGACTGATGATTTACCTTTAGTATCTGCCTTCTCGTTCTTCTTAGGGAATGATTTTCCATCCTTGTATGAAGAGGATGCTGTAGACGACGACTTGCTCTGTGGGGCTGCGAGTTCCATGCTCCTCGCTTTCCTCATAGCCTCCTATAGGGTCGGGGGATCAAAAGCTTTGATCCAACCTCTCAATGGTTCCAAGAGTCCTTCGATGAATAGCACTACCAATCTCCTCTCAAATATGTTGGGAACCATAACCGACAACCTCTGGAAATCACCCATATATCCCTCCAGACTCCCAACCTGCTTGAGTCTAGCTAGATCTCTAAAGTATGTCTCTGGATCTTTCCTGTCAAAGCGTTCAATTAGTCGGTCAATAAACTCCTGATAGGAAGTAATTCGATCATGCTGTAGGGTCACCAACCCGTGGTACCACCAATCATGGGCTGCTCCCTCTAGATGCAGTGTAGCATACTTAATTGCATCTGCCTCTGCCATAGGCCGAAGGTTCAAGAAGGTATCCAATTTATGGACCCAAGACTGTGTTGTAACCGTCCCACTGCCATCAAATGTGGGTAACGTGAGTTTGCTGGTGGCATGCTTGAGATCGTTGTGTTGATCTCTGTTTTGTCCTCTTGGTCTCCAAGTCGGTCTGTCACGGTAATACTCTCTTCTTTGACTCAAGAATCTGTCAAAGCTTAGACGTTCTCTCACTTGAGGTGCCAATAATTCCCATTCATCATTAGCGGCCATGAGCGTATCTGCAAACATTTCCTCTCTTTCTTCTTCTGTGTTACCGTCTTCTGATTCAGCTCTCAAAAAGGTAGGACGAGAGGGCCTATCAGCTGTACGGGAGGGTGCCCTGTGTGCCCTCCAAGACCCTGCTACACTCCTGTCATTGTCTTGATCTTGTGGCTGCCTCCTAGGAAAATTCATCTGTTGTAGAGTATTTGTAACCTGCTGTAATACCCCAGCTACCTCTTACTCTCCGGTTCATAAATCTCTCAAAGTTTCTCTTACTTCTCTATCATTATCTCTATCATCATTTCTGTGTAGAATTTCTTCCTCCCTGTCACCCATTTCAGCCAAAGGTGCTTCTGTAAATGGATTGTTTTCTTGCCAATGCCTTTCTTGTTCGGGTGTAGTATCTGTGACTTCTCATGAGTAAATTAGACCCTCCAGGATGGCAGGATCATGGCTCTAATACCACTGTGATGAGCCGTGCTCACTGCTGCGATGATTTTACTTGGTTTGTAGGTCTGATTTTTGGTTTGTATTTTGCTTTCCTTGCTTTTTTGTGTTTTTTGTGGTTTGATGCCAATGATTCAATGATTTACTTACAACCATATACATGCAAGAACTCAAAGAAAACTAAACTTCAATGAAGATTTTAGAAGATACTCAATAAGATAATAAAAAGGTGTTCTTCATTACATGAGTGAGTGCTTAAATGACGTAGCTTTCATACATTTCGAAATAAGACACAATTTACATACATAGATAAACTTGCAGCCAAAATGCACAGTGAACAGTACTTGCTACAGTATCCGCGCCCAACAAAATGCACATACAAGATTACTTACAACTTTCTCCCACCGAAAATTCATTGAAATGGCTTCTAATGAAGGGGGCGCCCACTTTAGAAGAAAATGCAGCCACAAATTAAAGGCGTTTCTCTTACTTGTTGGTGTTGAAACCCTCAAAAGGGTGCGGCTGGCTGTAGGTGAAGAAAACAGCCCCAACAATCTTCAAAAAGGCAAGCCACGTCCTCAAGAATGCAAATGGAACCACTAACAGCGTATATCCTTCCAATGGATGACTTCTACCACTTGAGAACAGCAAAATATGGCTCCCACGAATCAACAAAAACTCAGATCTGCACTTTAAAGTGGTGTTTCACACTCTCAAGATGCCAAAATAACGAAGAAACGAAGCCCAACCAGACTTCCCCACTGCTGAAATCAAGAAACCCTAGTTTCTCTCTTCCACAATCTCCACTTCACAAGCTCAAACAAACAAAATACTCATAACATGAAGAGGTCGACTTTCTCAAGCTCTTTTATAATATCACTTTGAAAAACACTAGTCATTAAAAAATCACTATTCATTTAAGTTATGTCTTTTTTTCACTTTAGTGATGAATAGTAACTAAAAAATAGAAAATGCCCCCTTGCACTAATAGACACATGGTCCCCAAAGCCTGAGAAGGTGAAATAATGGTGAAGATCAATATTTTAAGCTCCCATAACACGCCAAACGCGCAATTTCACCACGTCACCATTCTCCGAATACCAACATTGCATTTTACCGACCAGGTGCCCAAACAGGTGACCCTCTAACCAGAACCATTAGCCTACGAGGGTTGACGTAATAGGCTAATCCACTGAATCACGGAAGGTTAATTAGAAGGGGACATTACAAAGCGCCAACATAACCAAATCCTTATCATCAACCATATGCCCAATGGTAGAAAGTTGATCTCTCAACTCGGTGATCTTCATGAAGAAGGAGATGACAGAATCTCCTTTTGCCATCTTGACATGATGAAGTTGTTGCCTCAATGCAAGAGCTCTACTTGTGTTGTTGATCTCGTACATTTCCTCCAAAGTCTTGAACATTTCTCTTGTTGTCTTCAACTTGGAGATAATCGACACAAGGTGGTCCTTCACAGAATCAACCAAAATCTTCTTTGCCTTAGTGCCATTCTTCTTCCATTGTGATTTCTCATTCTCATCGGATGGTTGAGGAACTTCGCCCTCCACGAACTCAGCAATCTCATTTTCTTCCAATGTAACCAACACTATAAACTTCCAAGAGGTGAAATTGGAAGTGCCTTCAAGCCTATCTTCAACCTTGAGCCCGTTCACCATTTTCGAAGATAAGATAGACACACGAAGATGAGAACAAGAGTAGAAGATAATGCTGCTTATATAAATCTGATCACGATCTTGCTTAAACCCGCTCTGATACCATGTTAGTTTTATGATCAGAAGTTAATAAGCAGATTTTAATTCAATTCAAACAAAGACACATTATATACCCTCGGAAAACCCTCCAACTTGAGGGAGAAAAACCCAGCAACAATATATCTCTTATATATTGAATAATAATCAATGAGACTCTTTACAATATGGCCAATTACAATGCCAAATAAAAGCACCAATTTGATGTGATCTCTTGAAGACAATATCGCTTTTCTTGATGACAATATATCGGCCTCCTTTATAAACTTCGATCTGCTCTTAGAGAAACGCACACTTGCATAAACTCGAACTCATGAAATGGATGATAGAAAGAACAATCAGCAACACATATATATACAAGGGAGAGAGAGAGAGATCGCATCCCTTCAAAACAACATGTCGGCCTTCTAATATGAAATGATATGTCTCCAAAGGTGTCGAATAACCAAAGTCGGCCTCAAGTAATTATTAACAATAATTAATCATTGTTTATGTTTTGCAAGTGAAGCGCCCCTCCACATTCATATTGGCTTCAATAAATTGAATAGCCGATAAGGCTATATTCGATTAATTTCTTCATAAGTCGTGGTTGGAATTGATGCACGACGCTGCTAACGTCAACAGATGGCACCTTCAAAATTTTCAAATTTTGAGTGCCCATGATGTGAAAAGTTGATTTGCACACTTAGAAGTACCCTTGAAAAATCTGCCCAAGTGACCTACTTTAGAGGGTCATAAATCGAAACCCGTTGATTTTCATGTCAAATCGTTTGGTGGGTGTACTCATGTGACATATGTGAACATATATGTCTGATTTCAGCCCCCTATGATGAATTTTGATAAGGTTTTGAAGAGCAAAGCCGGAGGGTTTTGGGACTGTTTTGTTGTTTGCAAACTCTTAGTCTTGCAAAGTGGCCTCCTGTTCGAGTTGATATTTCACAGCTGGGTAATCGTCAAGACAAATGGATTGGTTCCCTGCATTCCTCCCACATTCATATGCTCCCTGGTCCGTTTTCAAAGTCTCAAGATTAGATTTGATATTTTTACCAAGTCAAAAGCAAAGTAGTTTGTTCTGATTTTACATTTGCATTTTCATAATGTTTCAAGGTGGTCAACTTTGACCCCTAATATCTCGTGAAGAATGTTGACTGAATGAAAACCCTCTTACACACATACTCAATGGACCTAAATGACCTAGTGTTTCCAATGGTAGCTTCTCAGGAGGTGATTTGGTATTTTTTCAAAGTGGTGACTTGGTGAGCCCTAATTGGTCTTGAATAGGTGCAATTGCAGAAAAGTCTGATTGAGCCACTTTGGATATTAATATCTTTCACCTCAGGATGAATTCTTACAAGCCGTTTGTTGCATTGAATTTTTGGTTCAAATGGTAACATGCCTGCTCAGTTTCAGGCCCCTAGGATGAGATCTAATGGGTTATTTAATTGTCTTCTAACTGTGACTAGGTCAAATTGCTGTTCCAGAAACTTTCAAATCTTCAAATTCTAAAGGCAACCCATTTCTCATTTTGGTCCAAAACATCTCCAGCTCCATTTTCGTCAAAATTGGAGAGTCTGATGCATTATTTTAATGCAATTCAGTCGCGGCAAAGGCATCTAGCAGGCCAATTTACAAAGGACGTACCTAAAATATTTCAACAATGCAGGTTTTGAGGAAATGGGTTTTCTCTAAATAATTTATAATGTCCCTACGCAAATTTTCATGGTTTCAGGTGTCCCATTTTGCCCGCAATAAATTTTCCCTATTTAGGTCGCAGCCGAAATTAAAATTTCACTATTTCCTAAAGTTTAAAAGGCAAATGTTTTAAAATATTTTAAATGTTTTAAATGCCTTCAAAAGTGAAAAGCATCAAATTAGGGAAAATTTCAATTTTTGATATTTTATAAAGTTTCAAACTTTATAAATTTTCCTTCAGGGGAAGCTTCCCCACCAGCTCGTGGAAGCTATTGCTGACGGCAGCAAAGTCTCACGGGGAAGCGGGAGAAGCTTGCAGTAGGTATTGAGGGGGATTAAAACATTTTTTAATGACTTTGTTTAAACATTGGATGGCAGAAAATCAATTTATATGCTCTTTTTATTGTTTGCCTGCCAGCCCGTGGCAATGAAAGCTCACGGCAAAGGAAGCTCATGGGGAAGCAGGGCGAATGTTGAGAGGCAGTATTTGAGGGAGAGCTTGATTGGGAACTCTTTTGCTGCTATTTCCATGCACTTTAAACACATTTTTCACTGTGAGGCAGAGATTTTTGTTGTGGAAGGAGCAGATTACAAAGTGCAATCACGTTTTTTCGTTTGGGGCAGAGTTTTAATGTTATTT
Source organism: Sequoia sempervirens (assembly GCA_007258455.2). Lineage (NCBI taxonomy): Eukaryota > Viridiplantae > Streptophyta > Pinopsida > Cupressales > Cupressaceae > Sequoia > Sequoia sempervirens. The sequence continues at coordinate 137,060 of VDFB02320089.1, read as the reverse complement.
TTGAGTTGTAGATCATGGTTTTTGCTTCCAGAACGGTGCCCCAACCATTCCTCTTGCTTGGGCAGCGATTTTAATAATGTTTTATGCATTTTTTGGCTGCTTGCAAGCTCAAAAACACCCTGCAACTCATTAAAATGCCCAGCAAGTTTTAAAAATGCTCAAGAAATTTGAAAATGACAAAGTAATGTGGGAAGCAGATTGAGTAACATGGTGACTACTGTAAACATTTGCTTGTGCTGCCAGGGTTTAAAGTGGAGTTGCAAAGCAGAAATCAAGTTTCCCCACTAGCCCGTGAAGAGGACCGACGTCAACACAACATAGGGGGGAGTAGGGAGAGGTTTCTAAAATGTTTTAAAATTTTAGCATCTTGTGAAGCCTTTATCTAATGTTTTGGGTCTCATAATGTGGTATGCCCGCTAGCCCGTGCAAGCTCATGATGTCGTGTGAAGTAAGATGCAAGGAAGTGGGGAGTGGCCATGGTGGGCCCGTTATTGTTGACGGTGGGAAAAGGTGGGGTGAGTAAAACATTTTATTTGCTCGAGTAAAAATATTTTAAGGGTGAAGTGCTGGTGAAATAATTAAAACTTTCACCATATAAAATAAAAATCTATCTACTGCTGGGCAAGAAATGTGTATGCCCACGGGTAAAAAAATTTTGCTTGAGGTAAATTGTGAATGCCTTTAATATTAAAGGACAAATATTTTAAATGGAGTATTTAAAATATAATGGGCACGAGTAAGATTTTATTTTTCCCAATAAAGTGAATGAGATTATTCACTTTATAAGCATGAATATTTTATTTCTTGGAGATGAAAGTGTAAAATGCGGCAGGGTAAAAGCAAAATAAAAGAAGCTTTCACGGGTAAAGACAAGTTGCTTTCATTTGCAGGGTAAAATGTGGGAGAAGTGAAGAATTTTTACAATGAAACAGTAAATTTGCAGCCCAGGCAAAACAAAAGAGTGAAGGTTTTCACAGTCAAGGTAAATTTTAGAGTGAAGGACTTTGTCGATGGCAAACAAATATTTTCAACGGAAGAGCATGAAGGATGAAGAAGGTCATCATGAAGGGAATATTTTCTGTTATAGGGCAAGTGAATGCAAGATGCATGAATCTGGGAGCAGGTTGAAGATTCTTCAGGAAGCAAGGGCAGTTACAGATCAACGGAGAAGAATGGATCCAAGTGTCAACTGCAGATGTAGTTTTAGGGTTTCTCCTTCTTCTATATCTTCTTTCTTCTTCACATTTGTAAAGGGTTCTGAACTTTTGAATTAGGAGAGTAAGGTAGAATAGTGTTGAGTCTAAGTCATATATAGAAAATGTAAATTGTAATGGTTTGATTTTATGAGCAAGTGGTAACCAATTTGTGCAGAAACAAATTACTGTTCATAAAGTTGTCTCTAGATTTGTATGCTTTTAATTATATGAATTCAATATATCAAGGATTGTTTGAGTTTGTCATCACAGCTTTCTTGTGATTGTGTTGTTTGGCCATGGTTCTCTTTCAAGTAAAGAGTTAAATTACTTTGATCAGATAACTGTAATTTTGAGTGCACAAGTGGGATTGATAAGTAGAATTTTATGACAAATATGAGTGGATTTGTTAATGTAAGGCGTTAGCATATATTAAATCCATTGGTTGAACCTAGTTTACTGATAGGATCTTTGTTGTAGTTTAATATTTGACTCCATGGCCCATGATTAGGCATTGATTTATCACAAAGCCTAGGACATTTTTAGAAACAATTCATATCATATTAAATCTCTATTACTTTTGCTTGGTTGTTTAAGTTATCTTTGTTCTCTGTATCTTCATGGAGTTTGAAAGAGTATAGAGGCTAAATTTGAGAGAATTCCATCTATTAACCCTCTATGTGCTTAAGATGAAGATATCTAAGTTATGTGTTCTCAGGAATGTTCAATGCAAATGGGATTATGCTTGAACCTGGTTGAATATAAAATACCCATCACTCATATACCTAAGAACTATCCACTTTCATAGGTCTTGTTGTGACCTTTTTCACACATCGCCCCATTGCAAATGGGGACCCCCTAATTTTTGTTTCATTTCGGTCTTTTGGCTTTGCTTTTAGTTAGTTTTCTTGTTGTCTGTCTCTCTCTTTGTTGCTTGTCTTTTCAGGGATGTGTCCGTCATCGGGCTTAAACATGAAATTTTGGCCAAGTCTGAAAATTAGGGTTCTGAACTTTCTAGCCAATTTGAGGTCAAATAGGGTGAATAAATTGAGATCTGAGACTAACATTGTTGTCAGTATGTTTCTAGCAGGTTTCCACTGAAATTTCATCAGATTCCGACAACTTACTATTTTTAGTAAGTGCGTATTTCAGGGCGTTCTTTCAGCATTCTTGAAGTTTTAATAGTCGCATTGCATTCAGAACATGTCGAGCTACTCACGAGCAAAATTTGAGCTGAAACGGACAACTTACTATTTTTAGCAGTTCAGCTTCCAAAGCAGATTTCAGGGGTTATATGCAGAGTTTTTCAATGCATGTTTGGGGATTCCTTCTGGGTTTTCTAAGACCTTCACGATGGTATAACATGCAAAGTGAGATAATGACTTTCAGAGTTCAGCCTTCGGAGGCTATTTTTAGGGTTTGCATGTCAGGGTTTCCTTTGCATGTCTGATGATTCCTTATGGGTTTTTCGAGATCTACGCAGTGATGTGACATGCAAAGCAAGATAATCAGTTTTCAAGGACTTACTATTTTTAGCAGTTCTATTCCGGCAGCTTTCTCCCAGCACACCAGAACCACAAACGCGATGCAGTGCAATAGAAACGAGGTCAAATGGAGGTCATTTGATATGCATGCAAATCAAATTAGGGCTTCCAACTTCGGGACCCAAAAAGAGGGGTAAAAAGTCAGAATTTTCGAAAACCGGTGTATCCCACTGCGATCAGCATCTTTCAAGCTATCCACCGGTAAAATTTCAAGACAATCGGAGCACTTACTATTTATAGTAAGGCGTTCCAGAAACAGGCTAAAAATAGCAAGTCGGCATCATGCGCCAGTGTGAATGGGCAAGTCATCCGATGAGGATCACAGCATTCGAATTTCAAGTCAAACGAAGTTGGGGAAGTCTTTGAAACAAGCAATTACTATAAATAGTAAATCATCTTCAGAAATGTGCTATTTATAGCAGGCAAGCTCAAGATAGCAGTTGAACAGGTCGACAAGGTCATAAGTCTCCTGTGTTTAAAATTTCAAATTGATCAGAGCTTCAGAAGTATGAAAATTGAAGGACTTACTATAAATAGCAGGACATGAAGAAACTGACAAAAGGAAAGAAAATTCTAAGTCTGAAGTTCCTCCACCTTGAAATTGCGCCCTCATCCTCAGCTGGCTGACAGATGAAAATTCTAAGTTGAGTTCATCCTACAGCCTACCTCATATGCACCCTCTTCAAGGATCAAGATGATTGAAAAATTCTCTAACTATTGGAATATCCTGCTTCACCTTCAAAATGCGCCCAGCTTGCCTTCAAGATGATTGGAAAATGTCTAAGGCATAAAGTCTTGTCCTTCTCCACACCTCAAATGTGCCCAAGGGAGGAAGTGTTGATGATAAAAAAATAAAATAAAATTCTAAGGCGTGAGGTTTATCCTCCTACACATGCTAAATGCGCCCAGCTACAGGGGGCATCTAGAAAAAATGTTAAGTGTGGAGTCAAGTCCATTACCACCCTTGAAATGCGCCCACCTTGCCAAGAGAAATGAGAAAGTTCTAAGTGTTGAGTTCATCCACCTCCACCCTTAAAATGCGCCCAAGGAAAAATAGGGAGATAAAAAAGTTTCTAAGTGTTGAGGTAAATCCTCCTCAACATGCTAAATGCGCCCTCACCATCAAGCATGCAAGAAGAATCTAAAATCTGAAGTTATCCTCCTCTCACCCCAAAATGTGCCCATCCTTTAAGAGGAGTCAAAGCAAGTCAAAGGCGTGGGAGTCAAACTTCCTTCTCCACCCTTTGAATGCGCCCATGAAGTTATATGCTTGACATTGATGCTTAAGTCCACCTCCCTATGTGAAATGCGCCCAAATGGGGTTAAAGACAAGACGTGTGCATGAAGCAAAACTATATGCATGCAAAAGAGGAAAAGGACAAAAGTATACATGCAAAGATGCAAGATGAGGACAAACAAAGGGACAAGGCGTATGCATGAAGACAAGGAGGAAAAAGACAAAAGTATCCATGCAAAGAGGAGGAAGAAGACAAGGCGTTGAAAGCACATAAAGACACAAGCCAAAGGTAGAGTTGAAAATGTTCCTCTTCAAGTGTGATATGCGCCCAAGTTAGGGAGGAATTGCTAAAAATATTCTAAGTAAGAGTTTCATCCCTCCACACGTGAAATGCGCCCTCACTTCAGCAAGAAAAAGACAAGTTTTTTATCCTTCATAACATCAAAAATGCGCCCATCTTGAAGTTGGTAGAGGAAAGTTGCTAAGACGTGGAAATAAGATATCCTCCTCAAGGTGTTAAATGCGCCCTAGGTGCATAAGGAGGAGATAAATGTGACAAAAGGCATTGGAATTTAAAAAAAGGAATATATCCCTCATGAAGTGTAAAATGCGCCCAAGGCAATGGAGAAAATTATCCAAGTGATTTGATAAAAAAATTCTTCACCACTGGCAGAGTGATTAAAGTTGAATGAAATTTTCTAAGGCAAAAGTGTAAAATGTGCTAAGTGATTTTAAATTTTTCTAAGGCACAAAAATTTCTTCCTTAGGAAAATCACGCTTGGACTTGAAGGAGATAAAATTTTCCTGAAACGTGAATGAGGTTGCCGGTGAAGGAGTTAGATAATGCCAGCTGCACAGGGTCAACGAGAAATTTCAAGTCAGAGCAAAGAAATACGCTCAAGGGGTGAAGAACAAGAATAAATTTGTCGAAAATTATTTTCTAAGGTTCAAAATTCAAGAAAATTAAATGAACCCATTCGTTGTATACCCATGAATTTGACAAGTGCTAAAAGAAATTTTCTTTTGGGTATTGAAGATTATCGATGAGGAATGGATTTTAAGGTCTTCCACAGTTTGCCAAGGATTCTAAGGTAAAGATTTTAAATGGGCACCAGGTTGGTGAATTTCCTAGAGAAAATTTGAAAAAAATTCTAAGGCAAGGAATAAAATGTGTTTTCAAGATAAAAAATTTGCCTTAGCAGATGAATTTGAAGTTGGATGCCTAGATAATTTTCGATGAAAAAATTTTGCTCGAACCCGAGTTGGATGAAATGTCAGAGTGAAATGCCTCAGCCAGTGGAATGAAAATAGAAGCTCAAGTCTCCGGATGCTCTCTAAAGGGGATGAATGATAATGCGGAAATATCCTAAGGCAAGAGGAATTTAACGGCAAGAGTTGTGTTGGAGGAAAATGATGAGCCCTATCGGATGAAGAGATCACCGGTTAGCGGAGATCCGCAAGTAGAGTGACTCACACCTGAGGTCCAGGAGTGAGAACACATAGCAGGGAGGATGAAAGACTGAGGCCCCACCCACCAGAAGTTAAGCGATTAGTTATAAAATAAGAATGAGTAGTGTGAACGCATTTTAAAGCAGGAATCTTCTAGAAGGTGGTGGCCATTAATTGCTCATTTATTGCCCCACTCCTCTTGGTGGTGGTTTTTAGGGTGAATCTTGTTTAGGGCTGAGGTGGCACAATCTGGGCCATCCAGCCGATTGTAATCTGGACCGTCCACTGGACTTGGCCAGCTATATAAAGGGGCATTCCCCCTCATTTGTATCTCATAAGGAGTAGAGTTAGACAGTAGAGATTGGAATAGTGAGACATCTAGGTGATAGCTTAGAAGTAGTATAGCGTAGATTGATAGAGTAGTTTGAAGAAGAAGGAAATTTTTTCCTTTAAAACTTTGTAAGAAATTGTTGTGAACACTCTCCCAATAAAAAGAATTTTCATTGATGATGAATTTTGTCTTTTGTTGTGAGTAGCTAGCAAGGTTTCTTCGTCCTTCTGATTCAAGTAGTGGCTTAAAGTAGAATAAATTCCATTTCATGTACGTAGGTGATAGTGTGGAATGTGGTCTTCAATTTGAGCAAACTTCGTCTATCCATACCACTAGTGTGTTCGCTGATGGTGAATGTGCCTTGTGTGGTCAACTAGAATATCATGCACTTAACTTCGATCATGATTTGTATGTTTATATGCGTCGTTGTGATGGTATTTTCATGCTAAGTTGTGATCTGAACACCTTGAGCTACTCCTCTGAAGATTGCACCAGTTCTGTGGAGGTTGTCTGAAGCGAGGCAAAGCAAATTCTGGTTGAAGCTTGTGAGAATTGATTGCCATGTCCCACGCCTTAGAATAGATTTAGACTCTCTAAACCCTGCACCATTTGCATTCAGTACTTTCTAGTTAGAATAGGAAATCCGTGCTTCATTGATAAATCTGTCGAACTGTGAAAACCCCCTTCCTCTACTGTTGAACAATTCCGTAAGTCCCCTTGAAATACCAGCAAATCACATCGAGCCAACTGAGACTATTCGCAATAAAGGAACCTTGGAGTTGAACGCACGAACTCTCTCGCAATCTTAGCGTGCTAGATACTTTGATCAAGAGAGAATAGGGTAGCCGTTGGCAACTTTATTCTGCGTTGGTGCGGTCACGAAAAACACATCAACAGGTCTGTAGTTTGTTGCTTAGCACAAGTTTATCATATGCTTGGACCTAATCCTGTGAAGCTCAAAGTGCAAAAGGCTTTCATAGCCTTGTTCATTGGCTTTCCTTGTCTTCAATCCATTGATAGTGCAAATTCCTTGTCCTAAATATTTAATCCCCTAGTTTAGGCACTGTGTTTCTCCTTAGGATTGAAGGTTGCAAGAAAAATAACCAACAAGGGGTACACCTATATATGCATTTGGTGAAAACCAACCTTGTCATCTTTTCTCTTCATAACAGCACACATCTAATAGTGTACTCCAAACTTTGACTCTCTAACTTTTGTTTTTCCACTTATAGGTGTGTGTGTAAATGAGTACATCCAAACTCAGCTTCCTTTATCCATTTCTCCTTTGTTAGCCGCATGCCTGTTATAGATGTTTGCAACCTTGACCTCCAAAATTATTCCCACACTTTCAAGCATGCACCTCAATGTGAATTTGCTGAATTTGAAACTTGTTTTCTTCTTCAATTTATGTGGAGCTCAAAGTCATTTGAGTGACAATCTTATTTTATTCCTTGACGAATAACCTTAATATCTTCACCAATTGAAGCCATATCCTTCACACTAAAACACAATATCATGGAAGAAAGACAAAAACAAAACAGACAAGTGAGACAAAGTCTAAAACATGGCTGCTTAATTTAACAAAAAGACAAGATTTTAGTTGAAGATTTGACACAATACGAAAATTTTGTATGGGTACAACAGAATGCATCTTGCATAGTTTAATATAATAGTTTTATATCAAGTATCAAACTTTGACAATTTCCCACTTCCAAATATAACAAACACACCACTTTATGCCAACTATATAAATATAAGATACCCCCAAGTCCAATTCCCAATTTAAGTAATCAAAGGTGATGGTGGTACAATTGTACATATGATATGATCTTTGAACCATTGAAATGGGACTCGCCCAGACTCTCCAAGACTTCGCGAGTCGCGAGTCGAGTCACCTTGGCCATGCCCTGGGGCTTAGACTCAAACTCGGTCAAGTCCTGTCGAGTCCTAGCTGGACTCACTAGACTCGCCAAGTCCAAGCAAGTCCCGTCAGCAGGACTCGGCAACAGGCAGGTTTTGAAAAGTGCAAAAAATTACATGAAATTTAAAGTTAATTTTTATTTTTTTTACTTATTGTGAATGCAAAATGATGTACGCTATGAAGATTTGTATGGTTTTGGAGGTCTTAATTTGGGCTTGGTGGCGGGGAACCCGTGAGGGGCACTACCCCTCGACCTCACTGGAGGCGATGCCCCCAGACCCCCGCAAGGGGCGTTGCCCCTTGACCCCACTAGGGGCATTGCCCCTTGACCCCCTGCAAGGGGCACTACCCCTTGACCCTGCTGGGGGCGCTACCCCCAAACCCTCGCAATGGGCGTTGCCCCTTGACCCCACTAGGGGCGCTGCCCCCAAACCCCCCGCAAGGGGTGCTACCCCTTGATCCCATTGGGGGTGTTGCCCCCGGACCCCCGCAAGGGACGCTACCCCTCAACCCCACTAGAGGCACTACACCTAGACCCCCACAAAGTGCACTGTCCCTCAACCCCATTAGGGCAATTTCCCTAATTCTTGAGATTATGGCTACTACATCATCCAAGACCTATCTTAGACACATTCGTAGGAAGGATGCATGCTCCTTCGATCCATAGATTCTAGTTATTGTTTTGAATCTTTTGATATGTCATATTCGTTTGGAACATTTGATGTCATGGATTTCATATTCCATGAGTTTTGTATACATTTGAGTCTTTGACTATATATCTAAGTGTGCTATTTCCTTGAGCAACTCAGCTACAATTTGTATTTATACTTATATGATCGATGTATACTTGTGTTAGTGACAAGGACCTTGATTGGGTTGACCAGGCAGATAGAGAGGTTGAGGCTATAGCCATGGCAGAGGAGGAGGCTAAAGCACGAGCAAACACATCCACAACTAATGCTGGTGAGGGTGGCATGGAGTCACAAGCAAGCATATGGGTGCAGTTGCTACATCATCTAGGACCCACCTTAGATGCCTTCGTAGGAAGGATGCAGACTCCTTTGAGCCATAGACTTGTAGTTATTGTTTTGATATTTCATATTTGTTTGGAACATTTGATGTCATGGATTTCATATTTCATGAGTTTTGTATACATTTGACTATAATTTTATATATCTAAGTGTGCTTTTTCCTTCAACAGCTCAACTACAATTTGTGTACTATATACTTATGTGATTGATGTATACTTGTGTATGTGATCAAATTTGCTTCTATTTAATGATGTTATTGTGTCTTTAAGGTTTATTCAATAAAGGGTGCTTAAAACAAGTTTTAAATCCTTAAAAATCTCTAAATTTCTAGGTTTTTTCATTTTGCCGAGTCTAGGCCGAGTCCCGAGTCCCAAGTCGAGTCACCCTAGCCAAGTCTGAGGCGAGTCTGAGTCTCGTTACTATGCTTTGAACAATGACAAACCTTCTTAGGGTCAATTTCCTAGCCTTACAATGACTAGTATAGCAATACAAATAATAATTAATAAACTATTATGAACTAAGTTATTGGGTTCTTCTATTTCGGTTGTCATTGTCGTACCAGACATGAGTCTAGGTACAAGTATGAATAAGGCATAAATTGATCCAAGGCATGTCCTTATCATTCTATGTACCCTATGGGTACTTAGGTTTGGGCATGAGCATGGATCCAACCTAGGTTATTCTAAGGCATAGGTACCATGTGGGTACTTTTGGGATGAAACCACAAGGTACCAAAGATAGCAAGGTTGCGCCCTAGGCAAACCTAGGTTAGACCTAGTCATACTTAGGACAACCCATAGACAAACCAAAAAAATTAATAGAATTTAAAAAATATTTTTTGAAAAAGAAACTTACCTCTATTTTCACATAAAGTAAACCAAAACCATCATTTGAAACTCTAAATGCGAATAAAGTGACACAAAACACCTCATTTGCAAACACAAAACACAAAAACTTCCAATATCATTTCAAGTTGCCATTTTTCATTCTTGAAGTTTATTAGGCTTTTCTCAAAGGTGAAGGATTGCAAAGGTGTAGAGTGTGATTGCACAAACGAGATTAATTGATCAAAGGTAAGTTTACTTTGGGGCTTTTTCATGTTTTTAGAATTCATCCAAGTTTTTCAGAATTTTTTATTTTTCTTAAACATTTTGATTATTTTAAATTGTCAATTATTTTTATTACTTCTGAACATATTGTACGGTTGTATTTGTTAGAGTGAATGAGGTATATATCCTAACTAGTCTAATTCCTAGCCAGTTCTCCACTTAGCTCCTTTTCACACTTAGTTAACATTACTCGCAGACTTGTTCACTTTATTCCACATTGTTTCTATTTTTGCTCGCTTGGGTTATATATCCTATATATAACCACCTATTGCACTCCTTGTAATCACTCATGCTTGTATGCTTTGTGTTCCTATTGAATATACAATTTATTCTACCATTTTTGGTTTTTTGTTAATGCTTTAATTTAGGTTATTGAAACTTGATTTGCACCACACAATCATCTTGAGACAACTTGTGAAGGTGGAAAAGGGGTTGCGCACCATGGTCATTAACAGCCATTGGAGTGTGTGCAAGTAGGCAAATTCACAGACGGCCCAAAAGGTCAAATCATGGATCTTGGATGATGATTGGTGGGTTCATGTGGATTAAATATTCAAATTCATCAAGCCCGTCATGAATATGATTAAGCATTCGGTGGTCAAATGTATAAAACTCTTGGCGGATATCCATGTAGAGGCTTCTACAAAGGTCTTAGTAGCATGTCCTGAGCGGCCGGCAAAGGGGATGGTCTGTGGACCTTTGGATGTGGCCCAAACAAGAAGCAACTTGAAGGTAGGAGCGGTGGTTGAGCAATTCAAAGCGGTAGTCTTGGCTGGAGACCTACAGGATTTTCTTGCCTATGTAATAACAAATAAAAATGTACTATCAAATTCCCAAATCAGTACGATGACTGATGTTGGGTTAGGTCTCATAACCCTCCTCTCAAATTCTTAAAGAGAGGTGGGCTGATTCGCTCTGTAATGTATCTATGTTTGAATGAATGGAATGAATGCTACCCTCCCTGGTAATGATTTGCTTAAAAAAAAATGATTAAGTTTATTAATATAGATCAACTATGTTTGGGAGAAATATATGATCACATGGACTCCATGACAAAAGAAAAATGTCATAATAGCAATGAAGGAGAATGGCTCCAAGCATTTTTTAGGGGGTGAAGAGAATCATTATTAAGTGTTGGAACAAGATGACCACACCCTTGCATCTCCTTGCATTTGTCTTTTCTCCCACTTATTACTACACAAAGATAATATATTTTCCTACAAGAGTGTCACCACATAGAGACATTTAAGTTCCTCGAGGATACAAGATCGCATTTTAAATAATCTTCTTGGATCTAAACGTGGAGAAGACTCCTATGAGTGAGTTTGGCAGCTTTATCTCGTCAATGAATCACAATGTTAGCATTCTTCAAGACAAGTACAAGAAATGTGGTCATACATGGTGCTACCTCCATGGGCAAGGTTCTATTTTCCTCCAACCTCCTGCAATCAAAATTGTACCACAAATAAGAATTTTAATTTTTTAGCATGCTTACTATTCTTTTACAACTATATATTATGTATGTATGTATATATGTATGTATGTATGTATGTGTATATTTATGTGTATGTATGTATGTATGTGTGTATGTATGAGTGTGTGTATGCGTGTATGTGTGTATGTATGTGTGTATGCCTGTGTGTATGTATGTGTGTATGTATGTTGCACCCCATTGTGCTACTACTTATTTACTTTTACCTAGTTAGGTGAAAATGCTTGAAATGAGTGAATTTATGTTTTATGTTTTTTGGAAATATGATGAATAAATGTTGTTTCAATTTGATGTTATGAAATGATTCTAATTAAGAAATATTTGATGCAAATGAATGTATTTTTTTCAATTGACTACTATTGCAATGTACTAAGTTGGATGCAAGAATTGATTCAAGCCTCCTGAAGAGAGGGGAAGTATCACTTAGGGAGAAGAACTTGGTCTGGTAACCTTCGATAAAAGACCTAAACTAAGCTTTCACACACACACTTCTAGTTTGGTCAAGTTGGGATATTAGTGGGAAATAGAAAGTTATCTTAAGTCTTGCTTGTGGTATATTTGTGAATGTTCTTGTTTAGAGGTTTACAATGTTGAGTCTCTTTGTGATGAGTGAGTTCTTCTTATGTGTTCTTTAGAATTGATAGGATATATATATATATATATATATCTTTGTGTGTGTGTGTGTGTCAACGATACACTCATACACATGAGTAATTACACACATGAATATATGAAGATAGACGTATCTACACATGTTCATGGGCAGATTATCCATATGAATGAGAATATTGGTCGGACAAGATGACATATATATAATTCCTAGTAACGAGACTCGGACGCGGCTCAGACTCGGTGAGGGCGACTCAGCGCGGGACTCGGCGACTCGGGACTTGGACGCGGCACAGACACGGCAAAATGAAAAAAAGTTGAAAAAACCCTAGAAATTAAGAGATTTTTAAGAATTTAAAACTTGTTTCAAGCACCCTTTATTGAATACAACACAAATAAAAGCAAATTTGAACACATGCACAAGTATACAACGATTACATAAGTATAAAGTACACAAATTGTAGTTGCGCTGCTGAAGGAAATAGCATACTTAGATATATAAAATTAGTCAAATGTATACAAAACTCATGGAATATGAAATCCATGACATCAAATGTTCCATACAAATATGAAATACCAAAAGTAAAACAATAGCTATAAGTCTATGACTCTATGCCCTATGGCATAGTGGAGCCAACATCCTTCCTATGAAGGCGTCTAAGGGTCCTAGATGATGTAGCAGCTGCAGCCATAGTCTCTACCTGTGTCTCCATGCCACTCTCACCAACAAAGATCTATGTCTCCCTGGGTTTCCAGCCTCCCCTCTCGCCCATGGCTAAGCAACCCCGCCCCTCTCTACCCGTCCACCCAATCAAGGTCCTCGTCACTAAAGACTGCATCTGTAGTCTCAGTGATCCACTCAGACTGTGGATCAACCTCCTCTAGAGTGATCGGGGTTTTGTCATGGTCAAAAAGCTTCCTGTAAGGTTGTAATGAACATATACCAAGTCATTCATCCTCTCCACTGTCAATCTATTGCGCTTCTTGGAGTGTATGTGCTCAAACATACTCCAATTGCGCTCACAACTAGATGAACTGCATGGCTAGCTCAATATACGAATGGCAATATTTTGCAAGATCGGTGTATCAAAACCAAACATATTCCACCAGCTATCTGAGATGAGAAAAAGAAACAAAATCAATATCATTTCAAGTTTCAAGTTCAAGTTCAACATTTTAATACAATAAATTATAATATAAAAAGATAAAATTGGTGCTCCCTTAAATATATTTCTTTGTCCTATGTTAACCATTATCTTGCACAACATTTTGATATGCAAAGAAGTCTCCTAGGCCTTAGTGAAGCACCCACCGCGACCACTGGTAGTAACAGCCAGGGCAACATCCTACTTCCATCGCCGTGTAGAGCCCACTAAGAATTTCTATCTCCACCCGAGATCACTACGGTGGAATCTCAGCCGTGACTGTGGAACATACTGCACCTGATGGGCCTATGGAAGTTAGTTTTGCCATCTCCTATCAATGATATCCCAAAATGGGACGATACTTCCCTCAACCTACCCATAGGACCCATCTAATGGCCCCTTTGGCCCCATCCATGCCCTCATATATGTAGCCCATTGCGCTCTCCCATCCGCAACCCGTGAGGAGAACTAGCAAGGGCTCAATAACCGCAGTGCAAACATGTTTCATGTCATGTGAATGAAAAGAAACAAATAAAAGTAAGATATGATTAAAATTAAACATACAAATAATTAAATTTTACCTTCACAACTTCGTCCATTGGTATCCAAAACCTCGTCAACAAAAATGTATCTGGGCCACAAAGAATCCTCTCAGTTGTTTAGAAAAAGGATGAGGAAGAATTACCTCACTAGTAACATGTTATCAAAGCTACCTCCTTGACCAAACTGTTGATCAGACGTGATAAAATTTGCTGCAAACCTGTGATGCCAGACGAGACAACTCCCCTCAACCCTCGCAGGTTGGCTCATAACTACACCTGTGTGGTTGTATAAATTTGCATATGTTTTTGTCGCCTCCATTGCTGTTTTGATCCATGGGAGCTTCCCAAGATCCTCCAACATGAGGTCAATGCAATGGGCGGCACATGGAGTCCAAAATATAGTAGGGTGCCTCTCCATCAATAATCTACCAGCAGCAACATAATTTGCTGCATTGTCTGTCACCACTTGCACTACATTCTCTTCCCCCACATCAGCTATCACCTCCTCTATAGCCTCACACAGGTATGTGGCATTTTTGATTTTGGCAGAAGCATCAATGGACTTCATGAAGACGGTGTCACCTGAAAAAATAAGCAAAACCAATTATTCAATAAATTAAAAACATAAATCAGCCATATTAAATTATTAATCACCAAATTAAATTCAAATTCCAATCCATTGAAGGAAGTACAATTACCTCCGGAGGAAACTAGGAAATTAAGCAGCGTCCTATTTCTCCTATCAGTCCAACCATCAGTCATAATGGTGCAACCAATCATGCTCCACTGCTTGCGCTGCTCCTCTAATTGTGCTTTCACATCTGCCACCTTTTGAGTCAAAAGTGGGCCCTTTAATTCATCTTCACTAGGGGCTTTGAACCCCGCCCCACATATGGTTATGGCATCAACCATGTTTTGCCAGAAAGGTGACCTATAACATGTCATAAATAAATTAATAAGTTACATAAGTATTGTAAAATGAAAAAGTTTTAAGTTTTTAACTTTAAATTTGAATTCGATAATGAGATACATCTAGATTCTAAAATTTAAATATAAATTTTAAAACAATTAAACGAAAAAGAATTACCTGGCTACATGGAAGGGAATGGTGCGTAGTACAAAAAGTCTGAATTGCCTTTTTCGCGCAAAGCCCTTGTTCCAACCCATGCTCTCAAGCCACGGTTGGGAACCGAGGAGTGCGTGGTACAAAATATGAGTCCACCCTAGATTTACGAACTCTAGGGCCAATGCTAATACTGCCACTACCACTAGCAGTAGCAGCACCACCAGCACTAGGAGTACGCATAGGCATCGCTGATGCAGAAACAAAAGCACTACCAGAAGCACTAGCACTAGGATGGTATGGAGGCATGGAAGAAGCATCTCCAACAGCACCAAGTCCCTGTCCAAATCCAACACTCACCAACTCCTGCTTTTGTTTCTTTTTTATTTCTTTTTGCATTTCAAAAGTTTCTAATTGCACTTGCACTTCACGTACAACCTCAGGAGGTGCTTTAGAGCAACCCACTGCATCATGGGCGGGTATGCGTGCAAGATGGTATTTTAATCTATTTATGCCTCCATGATATATTGTTTTGCAGTAGAAACATTTGGCGTCTCCTTTTTTCATTCCAGGAAAGATTTCAACATGTTTCCAAGCAGGGTCTTTTCTGACTGGGGTTTGAGACATTGTGAAAATAATAATATGTTTTGATTTGCAAATGAATGTGGCTACAAAAGTAGGGTTTCTAAAATTATTTAAGTTGCAAGTAGGGTTTGTAAAAAAAATATGCAAACTCAAAAAAACAGTGATTTTACAAATTACAATGAATTATTTGTTAAAAAAACACAAAAAAATCAATTAAAATCGAACTTACCTCTTAGATTTGGCTTGGAATGCAATGTGAACTCCTCCCAATCACTGGTAATGAGCTCTCAATGCACCTCCTTGCTAGTATGAAGCTCCCCAAATGATATATGAACCTGGATTTGTCTTCAACAACTTGTTGGTTGCCCTCTCTTCTCCTCCTATTTTTCTTCACAACTCTCTCTTCTCCTCCTATTTTGCCAAATGAATGAAATGAGGTTGCTTTTAGGGAGAAATAGAAAATATAAGTGAAAAAAAATATTTAAAAACTTTGTTTTTATTTTGTTTTGGCCTTTTTGGCCTTTGCTGCCGCCCGCCGTGCCCAGGGGTCGGGACTCGCCTGGACCCGGCGCGTCCAGCGCGTCAAGGCGCGTCCAACCGCGGTCGTGTCCGCGCACCTAGGACGCGGCAGGTCGCGCAGCTTTTAGGGCGAAATAGAAAATATAAGTTAAAAAAAATATTTAAAAACTTTGTTTTTATTTTGTTTTGGCCTTTTTGGCCTTTGTTGCTGCCGGCCGCGCCCAAGGGTCGGGACTCGCCTGGACCCGGCGCGTCCAGCGCGTCAAGGGCGTCTAGCCGCGGTCGCGTCCACGCACCTAGGACGCGGCCAGGGTCGCGCAGCGCGCGACCTGCCGCGTCCACACGCGTCCTGGCGCTTCCCGAGACTATGATATATATATATATACCATGTATATCTATCAATTGATATGAATGTGTTAATATATGTTTATATATCAAAAGTATGATATATATATATATATATATATATATATATTTTTTATTATTTATATATATAGTATACGAGTATATATATGTATATGTATATGTATATTAACATACATGTATGTATCAATATAATGGAAACATCCATACAAATATATTAATATATATACGTATATATATGTATATATATAGAATATATATACGTATATATATATATATGTATATATATACATATATATATATACCTATATACCTATATATATGTATATATATATATATACACATACATTATTATATGTGAAATATGAGGATGCATATGAGTATCCATATATCGAATGATACAATTCTTTTAACCTGTGAATAATGTGTATATATATATATATATAAAGTAATATTTTATCTAGGCGCTGAATTATCTTATAGCGCATAGTATTTTAAACTTAGTTTATGCTAAGAATAGCGCTCAGCATATTGCTATGGAAATAGTGCTAAGGTAAGCAACGCATGAATATAAATTTGAATGATGTTTTAAACATTTTAAAGTGTTCTAATGAAATATAGACAACGCTAAGTATAAAGCGCTTATGTTCTCATTATTTTCCAATGTGTAATTTTGGCTTCCGAGACTTTGTCAAAACAAAGCAATATTAATGATCATGCACAGAATGTCTGTCGACCAAGTCAAATAGTGAAACATTGACCCATATTTTATGGCGCAAATAGTAGAATGTGGCGCCAACTGATAACAGCATGAATCGAATAGAAGTCTATTACTCTATGAATTTCCAGAATTTGAAGCATTTTGTAAAATGCAGATTTAGTCAAGCACTCAGCTGTGCCAAGTCGACCTGTAGGAGGCACGTACCTTATATTTTTTATTATCTTTCTTGTTGTTCTTTGAGAAGTGTGACTCATTCTCTTTGGCTGCATATGTGTTTGCTCTGCAACGAATTTAATTGCCACCTTTTGTTTACTTAGCTGAGTCGAATCATTTGAGCTGAGAAGTGTCAAACCTCATGCCCTATTTCTAGCCTTTAGTTGTTGATTTATGTGTATAAGTAGAAGATTTTGTTTACTCACTGGAGTACTCAAGCCATACTACGAGAGTAAACAGGGATCAACAGAACATAGACAAGTACGAACAATCATGAATGCATATTGCACAACAAAATAGTGTACTTCATTTATTATTCACAGTAACCAAGAACAATTAGCCGTACTAGAATGTAACATCAAAATGTAATAGCATGTAACATAATATCACAAGTACCAACATAATGTCTCCCGACTATACTGACTCAAGTACAAATAGCCACTGGCAGTGGTTGAGGAACCAACCGTCACAACGCTTCATGACAACAACTAATCACTTAGTCGAAGAATTAGTCTTCCCGAAACATGTACAAAAGTATATGAAATAATATAAACTGTAGTCTTATTTAAATATAATTAACTGCAGTCGACTATGACCAACTACATCATCCCCCCCACAAAAGTAGTCCTCTTCCAGAAGATATAAAACAAAAACGGGGGTACCCCTCGGCCAATACTCACTCCCTCTTGGCCAATGTCTCTTCGAGTGTGCTCGGCAACCAGTTGCTCTTGTGACTTCTGAATGTAGTCCACCAACTCTCGCCTAGTAGTCTCGGTCATCTCTACTCCTGGCCACCCATGCGAGGTAAAACACAGAAAGAATTTGCCTTGACATTCCGACTGCATACCTACCAAGATCCTCTCAAGCTCATGTACTAGTGAGGATCAAGTCCCACATCCAGCTGTTGTCCAATTGCACCGACCTCTGGCTCACTGATCACAATGTACACTGTGTTAGACTCTTTTGTACGCAGTTCCAGTTGTGCTGCCTGTGAGGGAGGTGTACGTGTTGGTCGTGAGGCTAGCGGCTCTAGCTGTACTGTGGTGGTTGGCTGCACTGGGATTTGGTAATTCAATTGAAATTGATGGGGGTCTATGAAATATTCCTCTTAATTTATTTATTTTTATTTTTAGCAATACAACTTCAACGAGGCACCTGTCAGCGTTAGCCAAATCATAAACCAACTCTAGAAATGTAACCCTACACCAAGAATGTACACCAAGATCCCAATGTTGAGCAAGGTGTGAGCATATGGCGCCAGGGATCGTTAGTCTTCAAACTGAAAGTAGTACAATGCTTGAAAGTAAAGTGTATGCAACTCAACCGCATATTTCAGCGGGAGTAACTTGACGACATAGCCAATCAGCAATATGAGTATTGAAAGTAAAGAAGGGTGGCAAGCTGACCCCAGTACAATGCATAGACGGCGAGGCCAGTCTCTTCCACCAATGGCGGGAATGAAAGTGGTTAAACTAAAAGTAAACTAGGCAGCATATAGCCATCCTCTTCCACTAAAAGCGAGAATACAAAGGAAAAGCAGAAAAGTGAAAGAGTTGATCAGTACTACAGAAACAGCTTTACAATTTGAACAAAATCTGCAAGTAGCCAATGCTTCAAGCTGCACAAGAAGCTGCAAGTGTTATTAATTGACCTCCAAACATGAAGAACTCACCAACTATGAAATAACACACCAAAATCCCAACTTCTAACAATCTGATATACTAAACCAGCAAACTGTAATTTCAGACCAGCAACCCAGAGACTCACTAAAATACTTACAACTCATTCAAAACTAACTCAAATGACATGAAACCAAATGCAATTAACTCCTAGGAAGATGGCGACCAATCTAGAATTGAGAAACTGTAACAAATTGGTGTTATTTTTTTTTCTAAAGTATTCTAAGACTTCCCAGCCAAAGCACAACTTGGTAAAGGGGTGACCAGCAAGATAAAATCCTACACTCCTCCAAAAATTCCCAAAACTTGCACAAAGGGGCGCCCAGAGCCAAGGAAGAGATATGACGAATACCCAGAACCAAACAAAATTCGCCCAAGGAGCTATGAGTGAAAATCTACTTTAGCTACACCCAAACCAGCAACCTGTAAATTGACAAAACACACCAAAAGACATCAGAAAACCTCAAAAGACTCCATTACAATAAGCTCAATCTGCTCTCAAGAGTTATGAACAGCCTCTAACTTAGTTAGTTGCTATCTTTCAAGCAAGAAACCAAGTCCAAGCTAGGAGGTATGCATTCCTCGAAGCAATTCACTCACCATTTCGGTAGAATAACATTATAATTTCTTCATGGATGATAAACAAAGAGCCCAACACTCTTATTTATGGCCTTCTGTCTCCAAATTCAAATTTCAAACTCCCTCCAACTTGGACACCAAACTCAAATTCACTTTCACTTTTAAATAATCTCCAAATTTCATTTCATTTCACCTCTTTCCCAAGTCGTCCAATACATGAAGACAAATAAACTTTATTAAATTTCCAAATAATCTTCAAAGTTAAGCGTCCAAAGCATAAAGTGGAATATATTAAATAAAAAACACTTATTCCTCCTTTAAGGCGTCCAATATTATTTCACTTTATAAAATAACTCATCTCCTCAATAAGGTGTCTAGAATAATAAACTGAAATATCATATTAAAATTGCCCTTTTAATTAAAATCACTTATCCCTCCAAGCTAGGCATCCAAGACTTAAGTGAAATAATATTCAAATATTTCACCTAAAGAATATTATACTCACCAAATAAGGCGTCCAATTCTCCTTAAGTGAAAAACCTTATAATAATGCAATTATATTCTCCAAAGTCGTCCTTCATGCCTTAGCCAAATATTCCACTTAAAAATGTTATTTTCACCAAATATCAAACCTGCCAAAATAATCACCTCAAATGTTGGAGACCAAACTGAATAAACTTACTTGCCAGAAATAGCCACTGCACGGAACTACCAAACTGCTGCTAAAAATAGCACTGCCAAAAATAGTACTCACTAAAAATAGCATACTGCTAAAAATAGTAAGTTATTCCAAACTCATTTTGAGCACAAATCGGGCAGCCGTCGTGACTTACTAAAAATATAAGTTTGGGAAATTTCTTTGATTCAGTTGCATGTCACACCATTGCGAAGCTCTCTGAAAAGCCGGAAGTAATCCAAAATCAGCACTATAAAACTCCAACATGCAAGCCTCCAAACTGATAAGGAATCAGTCAAAAATGCAAGTCATTATCTCGTCATGCATGTTAGCACATCCCGAAGTTTTCCAAAAACCCAGAAAGCTCCACCAGACATGCATAAGAAAATCTCGCATGCAAGCCTTCAAAACCTCCTCTAAAAGTGGAAACCCTAATTTCAACTTCTGACTAGCCCACGGGCTTCCGGAAATAGGCTATCAGACACAGAAGAGTGTATGGCTAAAATGGGGACATGACAGTCTAAGGGCAACACCCCCATTGGGTCAACGGGCACTACCCCTTGCGGGGGTCAAGGGGCAGTGGCCCTGGCAGGGGTCTGGGAGCAACACCCCCAGCGGAGTCGAGGGGCACCAATTTAAGCCTTCTGAAACCATACAAAACTCCATGGTGCACCTCATTTTCATGATCTTTTGAGTGCCAAAAAATAAAGCTAACAAAGCCGAAAAGTACAAATTTTTCACTATTCTTATTCACTGCCTGTACTTGTACCTTTACTTGGCGTACAGCTTTGCTCTCCTTTTCTACCTCATGTTTTGTGCTTGTCAATTTGCCTTGTAATATTTGTACGACTACTTTGTTCTTCTAACACTATACGACCTTTTTAACCTTCAAAAATGGTACGGTCTGTTTGGTGCTTCTTTCTCCATACGACTTTGTGCCATGCTCTGTTTCTGCCGATTTAACTTGTGCTCTTCCACTCTGAATGCTCACGCCGAGACCCTTATTGTTGAACCCAATGTTCCGTACAACTCTCCTTTTATTGGTTTGTATGGCCTTTAAATTTATGATTGGTACGATTTGCAACTTGTTTGCTCATACGGATTCCTTCATATTATTTCGTACGACCCTAATATCTACGTTCGAGTGCCTAGCAACTTGTACGACCTTTTCTTCTTTCTTGTATAGACTTTTGATGCCTCTACTGGTTGCACAACTGGGTTTGATACATCGTATAGTTTTTTGTGTTGCGCCTCTCCACTCGTACAGACTCTTTGGCGACTCTTCTTGTACAGTTGGCTCCTTTCCGTGTACGGGTTTTTGAATGGCTTGTACGGAATTTTTTATTTATGTTCCTGACTTGTACAGCCTTCTTCTCTCGTACAGAATCGCTCTCCTCCTTGTGTCATACGAAAGGTTTGCATACTCTTCCAAAGGTTTGTTGTACAATTTCATCACTTGTCCATTTGAGTTCCTTTCTTCGTACGTTGTTTCTCTTGTGCGACTTGTTTCTTTTGTTTGCTTCGTGTCTTAATCTTTCCTCTTCTTTGTTTGAACTATGACTCTCCTTGGACCGTACAACCTTTATTTTAATGTCTTTTATTTTTATCTTTCCCATTTTGAATTTTTTAAATTTTTTAATCTCCTTCCCTTTTAATTTTCCATCTTTTCCTCTCTGTCTCTTTTTTCTCTCGTCCTTTTTTCCTCTCTCCTAGTCTCTTTTTTCTCTCTCCTCCTCGTCTCTCTCTTTCCTTGTCTCTTGTTTCTCTCTCCTCGTCTCCTTTTTCTCTCTCTTCGTCTCTTTTTTCTCTCTCGTCTCTTTTCTCTATTCATCTCTTTTTTCTCTCTCATCCATTTTTGAATTTTTTAATTGTTCAACTTTATTCTTTTCCTTTTTTCCAACTTCCAACTTTTCCTTTATTTTTTCAATTTTTTCATATTTTGGCTCTAACACAATTTTTTCACCTCATACTTGTTTGGACTTGTGGGCTAGCATATCGTCCAATTCTTACACTCTTTCTTTGTACTGTCCGTACTCAACCGGGAATGTTTGGTTGTATGCGCCCTTCTCTTCTTCTTGGGTTTCTTCGATCTATAGCATGTTTCACTCTCGGTGGAACACCTCGTAATCTTCCATTTGCCAATGAAATAGCCCATTTAGCGAACTTGTTTCGTCCTCCGAGCAACTCTTGAGTTCAAGTACGCCATCGGTGTTCAGTTCCATAGCTTTCCTCCCTTCGTCAATATCCAAATCACCTTCATCCAATTCTAATCCAGAGGAAGCCAATTCTTCGCTCACAGCCTGGTTCTTCAAGTCAATGACATACTTTCGCCTGTTGCTCTTGATCGAGAGTGTATTTCTCTTTCAGTTATGATCTGCTCTAGCTACCACCAACCGTCCTCTTCCAAGCAACGCATTGTATGCCTTCTTCTGCAATGGGATGACTACGAAGTTTAGTAGGAACAACTATGTCCCAATCGTCACCTTCTACTCCATCAATGTTCCCAACAACTTGATGCCATGTTGATCGGCACCCACTAATTGGAATGTTGGTGGCCAGAGTGTAGGCTTCCCGAGACTCTTCCATGTGTCTTTGAGTAGTACATTGACTCCTGATCCTCCATCGACGATAGTGTTTGTCAGGATTTTCCCTCCAATCTCCATTTGTACGACCATTGGCATCTTCACAATGTTCGTCGTTCGCAGCATTGGGTCGATAGATTGTTCACCATACGGTGGTGGTTCCGCTATCGATTCTTTCCTTCGTCCTTCCTGCCACTAACGTTGGTCATCACCGACTACGTTCATGATCACCAAGCCCAACTGTGGCATAGTCTAGAGAAGGTCAGTCACCTTTATGGGTACGATGATCTGCAGTACCTGTCGTACGATGTTGTTTTCCACCTCTAACCACCAAGAGGTGTTTGGATTCTCCAGAGGTGTTTGTGTTCCTTCGCCATCGCCAATTCCACTTCTGCTTTTGCTTCCTTCATTCTCTGTTTCTCTGCACGTGGATTTGGGTAGGTGGCCTTCTTCGTTTGCACTCTAGTAATCGCCAGTACCTCTTGCTCTTCCACATCTAGCATATGAATGACTTTCTGCTTGGGGCATTCGTTGTCTTCGTGATCACCCGGTCCACACCACTTGCATAGTCCTCCCCCTAAACCTTGACCATTCTGGCATTCCCTGGTGAAGTGGCCCCATTCATTGCACTTCCCGCATTGTATCATGGGCCTTCCTTTACCATCGTACTGTATCTTGTTTCTCGGACTTCTGTTGCTTCAGTAACCTCCAGGGGATGCATTGCTACTTGTTGATGTGTTTTTCATGACCGCACCAAACAGTAGAACAAAGTTTCCCAACGGATACCCTATTCCCTCTTGAACAAAGTATTCAGCGTGCTAAGATTGCAAGTGAGATCACGCTTTCAACTCCAAGGTTCCTTTAATGCGAATAGGCTCAGTTTGGTTGATGTGTATTTGTTGTGTTCTTACGAGGGGACTTACGTAATTGTTCAGAATGCGTGCAGTAACAACCAATATATGTTTTTGAAAGGGATTTTTGCGCGAATGATTTGGCTTTAGAGTGCAAGTTTCCTAAAACTAGCCAAGAAGTACGCGGAATTTGAATGGCTGTAGAGATTTCTAAACTTGAAATCCTAACCTAAATGCAAATGGGTGTTATGTTCAACTTTAATGAACTTCGAACTAACGTTGTCTAGCCTCCTATTGGACAACCTCGACAAAGTAAGTGCAATCTTCAAAGGATAAGAAAGATGTTCAAATCACAATCCAATAATGCAATTACCATCACAACGATGCATAACTACACACGAATTTTGACTGAAGTTAAGTGCAAAGTGTTCCAGTTGACCACGCAGGACGAGCTCACCTTCAGTAAGATCGTTAGTGGTATGGATAAAGAAGCTCACTTATATCAAACATAAACATCCATATCTAATTGTTAGCATGAGATTAAGTCCTAGTTGAAGTCAAAGGAAAAAGAAACCTCACGAACTACTCAAAACAAAGTTTGAATTCACCATCAATGAAATGCTTTATTATGAATAGCTTTTGTGACAATCTCTTACAAAATTCTCAAAGGGAGAATTCCCCTTCTTCTTCAACAATGCAAATGAAGACTACTCTAACTTAAAATTTCTACTCTCTATTCTGCTTCAAAAATCCACTATGCCGACTACTCTCTGATTCTGACTATCAAATTACAAATGAGGGGGACTCCCCCTTATATAGCTGGCCAGTCTTAATGGACGGTCCAGATTGAATTACAATGGAAGGCTCAGATTGAGCCACCTCAGCCCTAGACAAGTTTTACCCTAAAAACCGCCAGAAGGTGGAGGAGTGGTGTCATAAATGCTCCCAAAAATAGCAGACTCCTCCTTGACCACCATGAGCAATTAATGCCCACTACCCTTCTCGGAGATTCTCGTCCATGACTTGGATTCCTTTGTTCTTCTCCCTGACCGCATACGCTACGAACCGTGCCAGCACCTCATCGACCTCCTCCTCAGAAATTGATGGAGTAAGATTCAGCTGATATTCTAGAATGGCCACCATTTGCTCATGCTTTTCGCAAGACTTTCCCCAAGCTTCAATAGAATCTTGTGTGCTCTGAATGATTGTTGAAAACGTAGAGATGTTTTCAAAATCCAGCTGGGAAAACGTCCTCATCTCAGAAAAGAATGGCTGCAACCTTGCTTTTAGTCCTTCCGTCTCTACCTCCTCATGGGTTAACCTTCTTGCGAACAAAGCATCCAACGTGTTGAGGATACCCTCGTGGATATTCCTCATTGCCTTCCTGATCCTGGTGGACTCCATAGCTGCTGTGTCGAAGAAACTCTTTCCAGTGAACGCTGTTGAATGCCACCCACGGAAATCATACCTATCACCTGCTTGGATTACTCCTTCATTCACCAAAGTCTGCGTGGGAACACGCATCAAGACAGCAAGGCGAGGGATGGTTTTGTCTTGAAAAATATGGGTGTCTCCCCAAGCTTGCTCGACATTATCTAGGCGTGAAAGGATACCGGATGCATTCTGAAATGCTGAGACAAGATCGGCCATGAGTTTTTCTGCCTCAGTGCGGACACTGCCTATCCATTTGTCTCCCTCTCGTACAGCCCTCTTCACTTCTTCAAGGCAGCTGATCGGCTCTCGTGGCAACTCCGGTGGAAGCTCTGTCACTGGGTTCTCTTGAGCAATTGGATGTGCGAGATGTTGCACATACTCTACCAACGCCTTGTGCTCTTTCTTCAATCTTTTGTACTTTCCTTCCTTCTTCACCAGCCTGTCCTTCAATGCCTGGAAGGAACTCTCAGCTTCCTCGACCACCTGTGCTCCGGAGGGACGTCCCAACTCAACTGTGGTGATCGTGTAGTTTTCGGGCATTGCATCACTTAGATCATGATCTTCCCTTGGGACAGCAATATGGAGGCTACGTGACCCGGCCTCATTGGTTTCCATCCTTGTATACTTTCTTGCCCTCTTCCTTTTTGGAGACTTGCTTGTTCTGTTTAAGAGTTCTTCCATCTCAACTGCCAGGTCAGCGTCATCATCCTGGTCTCTCCTAATTGCCTATGATAGCCAATTGCGCTAAATATCATAAATGATGAGGGGTTGCTCCTCTATTGCTTCTACTTCCCGGACCTCTTCCCGAGCAATATTCTGTTGAGGCTCAATTATTTCAACGTTTTGATCACTCCCTTCACGAGCTCCAACATCCTCCTCTCCGAAAGAAAAATCGAAGTGGGTGTCTGTTTCTGTCTCTTCCCCTTCATCCGGCTGATTGGCGTTCTCAGGGACATTGACACTCTGAGTATCCAATTCCCTCGGCATTGGTTGGTTAACCTCCCCAACCTCTGGCTCTTCATTTCTTTGAGCTCTCTGATCCACAAACAATGAGACTTCACGCACACTGGAAGAATGAGAGACCAGCTGAGTAGATGTTGTGTCTTCCGACCCTTGAGGTTCTGGCTGAACAGGGTCCTCTTGCTGCGGTTGTGGCTCTAGAGGCTGGGCAATTTGCTTCTTCCTTCTTGCCGATACTGGTGCCCTTTTATCACCCATGAGGTCATACGTGAAAGCAACTGACCTCCTCCTTAGTCTGTGAACACGTTCTTCTACCCAAGCCCTTGTAAAGGTCAGGACGGGAATAGACAAGGTGTCTAAATCCGTGATCTCCGGTTCGGCCCAATCTACTGGTGGAATCGGCGTGTTCTTTACTGCTTCATAATCCGGATGAATCAGCCTGGTATCTTCTTCTACTTGGTCCGGCACTTGGATTATTTCACATTCTCTGATCATCTTGAGCGGCAGCCTCGAAAACACTCTTTTCCTGATTTCAGCCTCACTCCCAGCATTCGCCCAAAAATCTTCCAGGTGGGCCTTGTGTCTATACTCCACGCTTTGCACTGTTCCTATCTTTCCCCGAGGATCGAAATCCTGCCGGCTGGTATGAAGAGTCAACTTGTAGAATTTCAACTCGTCCTCAGCCTCCTTGGCCGCCTGCAAAGTAGGGCATTCTTCAAGTGAGTTTCCCAGTACAATGGGAAAATGCAAGCCTCCTTTCTTCTTTCTCCTAATGATCTTGTCGTAGGCCACCAATTGCCTAGACAACTCAAGCAATATCATCCTGTTAGTTGGATACCTTGGCAATTTGTAGACATATGAATCGTATCCTGGCAGCCTCAAATAGGTAAACTTCGGGAATTGGACGAACCAAAACCCGTATTCTTCTATCAGCATCTGAGCCTCTTCCGATATCCTCTGTTGTAACCTCTGCTAAAGGGTTCTTGTGATATACATAGTGAATGCATCGTTGACTCTCTTGAAGTCACCTGTATGCGTGAGGTGCAACTGTCTGCAGGACTCGTGAATCTTGAATTGATTGTATCCGCAGCCAATTGGTTCTTGGTATGCCAACCCTCTATACTTTGTCATCCAAGCAAGCATGTAAATAACATACGAGCTCATATAGAATGTTCTCGTCCTTTTCAAATTTCGGAACTATTCATCAATATTGTCACTTAGCATCTTTGCCCAGTTCACTTCCTCCTTTCCTTCGAGCACCACGCTGATGTAGAAGAACATCCACGGCTCAAACACAAATGACTGTGGGCTGCCGTTGACCCTGCAGAGCAACATAATGATATCGCAATATTCTTGCTTCAGCTCTTCTGAGATTATTTGTTTGGGCAGCCTAGCAGCAGGAGGCTTTGGCTTTCTCATCCAAGTGGTGTTTATCCTTTTCATGCACTTGTCGAAGGACGTGGCGTACATCTTGTCTGCCTTTGCCTTGGATTTATATAACATATTATCCGTAGCCAGTATGCCAAACGCTTCGCCAATTGCATCGGGAGCGAAGTTGGCTAATATCATCCCATCCGGAGACGTGATAGTCCGATCATCCGAGTTGTAAAAGTTGGCGCATTCCAGGATCAACTCCGGACAACGAACCGCTGGTTGGAACCCTGCCGTTGCGTACAACCCGCTCTTCACAATGTTGCATGATGCATCCGTCGGAAGGTTGCCACCTTGCCCATACATTCTGCGTACGAAAGCCTCGAGGTTGAAAGACCCCAGGTTGGTGTCTGTCAAGTTGCCAAACTTCGACACAATCTTTGACTCTGGAATGAAGGACTTCTTCAGACCTTTGATAATCGCCTGCCTGGAGGCGTTTTCTTTGACAGCTTCGTTGTTCGCAGCCTTAGCTCCAACTTTGCTGGTCCCAGCAACATCAGCCTTACGTCCATCAGCCATCTGCAAAACAAAAAGCAAACATTACACTTCCAACTTTTTAAAATAAAAATCACGTGAGACGGCTGGCGGATGAAGTTGGCTGCAAAAATAAACGTGAGTTATTAGCTTCAGCAACCCACTTCGACCTCAAATCTCGGCATGTTTAAACTTCGAACTTCAACAACTTGCAGCCCCAAAATTAACTCCAACAATTTCAACTTCGGAAAATGTGTTAAGTTTCAGCAACGTTTAAATTATCAACTTCGAAAGTCATACGTCAGCAACTTCGAATATTTAACAATTTTAAATCAGCAAGCTTGCAAACTATAAATCACCAAGTTTCAAATCAGCTCTTCGACAGTTATAAATCAGCAACTTCGAAGAGTTTAAATAGGTTCGAAAGTTTTAAACGAGCAAGTTCAAATCAGCAAGCCTCAATAAATCCAAATTAACTTTTCGAGAGTTATAAATCAGCAACTCCGAAAAGTTTGAGCAATTTCACATTAGCACTTCGAAAGTTATAAAACAGCAACTTCGAAGGCTTCAACAAATTTAAATCTGATTTGATTTTAACATTCAGCAACTTCCGAAAATTTAAAGCTCAAGTAATCTCGAATTCAAACAATTTTGACCTCCAGCACAAACAATTGATTTCAGCTTATTCAACATTTAACTTCGAAAACATTTCAACTTTCAGCAAAATATAAAGTCCCAGCAACTTCGAGTACTTACCTCAGCAACGTGGAGAAATAAAAATGCTTAACACTTCAAACTTTATTTCGAATCGCAGCAACCTCGCAACTCAGCAACTTCGAGAAATTCAACTCTCAGCAACTTCGCAAACTTCGAGAAATTCAAGCCTCAACAATTTCAATCTCTTGCAAAATCGAATTTATCACTTCACACTTTAGCAACTCTCAAATTGAAAATATCAAATTTCACAACTCAAATCACCAGCATAAATCTCAGCTTCGAATTTTGTGAGATGAGAATGAAAATCTTCAGAGTTTTATAGCCAAAAGGTGGTGCTAATTTTAGCAGATGTCTTTTATTCCCTTCATCATGACTGACGCATTTGCTATATTTAAAAGGGAATATTTCAGTCGTCTTACAATTGTCATGACAATTTGCTATTTAGGGAGATTCTTTCCTCGATTTAAATTTAAAATTCCCTCCCGACTGCCAGTTACCTTGAGTAATTTTGAGAAAATCATTTTTACTCCGATTTGAAATGATCTCAATTGCCTTTTTTAAAATGGCATTTTAATTTATTAAAATTTTAATTTAAGCGCCATTTTAAATTATTTCTCCAGCACACTTAAAAATTCGATGTCAATCGTCAAAACTGGCTAGGCATAATTTTATTTTCCATCCGTAATTAACTCCGAAATAAATTCCCCATAATTAAATCGTTCGAAATTTTAAAATTTCATGGGTTAAAATTAAAGGGGGAATTTAAATATCGACTTAGGAAAATAATTAAATTAATTAAATTAATTAATTTCTCCGACTTTAGGCGAATTTTAAAAAGAATTTAATTGCCTGGAGAAATTTTTAAGTCTTCCAACGCCTTAGCTTGATTTTTAATGCCATCGAAAATCATCACTTGATTTATTTTAGCCCCACGTTTTGATTTCACTTCTTGGGCGCAACTTGAAGGGGAAACACTTAACTTTTCAACATTTAATATTTATCCCCTTTCCTAATCAAGGCGCACACATTAAATCCAACGCCTTCTAATTTTTTAAAATCAAACATTATATCACAAGCCTTTAATTTTAACGCCTCCTCGTTTATTTCTAAATAATTTTCTCTTTTAGGCGTACTTCACACTTTGCTCACATTTTTGATTTTTTAACCACCTTGGCCTTAGGCGCACTTTAGCCTACGAGCATTCAAATTTTCCATATTGAACAAACATTTTCCCCAGGCGCATATCCCATGTTGTGCTTTCATTTTGATACTTGGAAAAAAAAACGAATGGCATCAGGAACTTTCAACTTGGATTGGGGCGCAAAAGAGGTTCAAGTTTTCAGTCCCAACGCCTTGGTGTATTCTCCAGTTCCCTTCAGGTGCAAATGGTGTGCTGAGGTTCCAGCTTTAGCACTTAGACAAAATCTGAAATCGTTTGAGAGAGAGGGGCGCATATTGATGGGTCAACTTTCATTTTCAAACACTTAGACGTTTTTCAACTCATCTTCCTTGCCAAGGGCACATATTAGAGGGCAAGCTTTCAATTTCTAACACTTTAGGAAACCTTTAATCACTTTCTCCTTAGGGGCGCATTTAATATCATGAGCTTTTAGTTTCGACACTTAGTGAAATTTTGAGTCTCTTAGCAAGGTGGGGCGCAAATCACGTGCATTTTCCAATCTATGCCTTAGGCGCATTTCATAGGATTAGCTTTTTTGTTCATACCACAGGCGCACTTGACACTTGTAACTTTTAATTTCATCATGGGGCGCATTTGATAGGTGGAACCTTTACTTTTTACGCCTTAGAGTATTTTCTTATCCAACACAAACTCAGGCGCATATATGCCTTGGTGTTTTTAATTTGGTTCCACAGGCTGAGGCGCATTTGACCCTTGGAGGTTCCAATTTCGGCACTTAGCAACTTTTTAAACTCTCAACCTTGATGGGCGCATATTGCTAGGCATGCTTTTAGTTTTGACTTGGGCGCATTTACCACATGTCACTTTCAATTTATGCCTTAGACAAAATTCTGCACCCTTTGACTCCAAGGGCGCATATGACCATGCCTACTTCCAGTTGAGGGTGCATTCTACACATGGAGCTTTCAATTTCTATCACTCAAAGAATTTTCCACCTTCTCCCTTGCCAAGGGCGCATATAAGGGGTTGAGCATCCAATTTTAATGCCTTAGAAAATTTTCCCAAGTCTGGAAAGGGGGGGCGCATTTTCCACATGATACTTTCAATTTAAATGTCTTTGAAGAATTTTCAACCTCCTAGGCGCATTTAGCTAGTAGAGCTTTCAACTTTCCAGACTTAGTCAATTTTCTGCCTCCGTGATGCTGGACTTGAAAATTTATCCATTTTAGCGAATTTCGTGCCCTCTGCCAGATTTAGGTTGATTTTCCTCAGTCAACCCTAATTCGCCTTGACTTTCTATTTTTAGAAAGTTCTCTGAATTTTGTGCCTTCGACTGAATTCTGATCTTGGAAAGCCTGATTTTCACCCCACTTTGAATTTCAACTGATTTGTGCTATTGATGCCCGATTCCTGTTTGTACCTGCTATTTTTAGCAACCTACTAAAAATAGAAATTTCTCAGAAAGTTTCCAAATTTCATGTGTCAATTGCCTGAAGCTTGGTGATCGTAACTGGATGCTTTTCCCGCATGATTGTCGTGCTTGGCCCTTGATTTTAGGAAACCCTAATTTCTCTGCCCTGGGCTGCTAAAAATAGCAATTATCTGGTTCCTCATCCTCTGCACCTCCGTTAGTCTTGAAATTCGCGCCAAGGATTCCTTATCACATGTTTGACTTGTACCTGCTGAGATTTGATGCTGACCTGCCAATTATAGCTGCTTCTGAAGTGACTTACTATTTATAGTAAGTGCTTGTTTATGAGACTTCCTTAGCTCCGTTTGATTTGAAATTTGGACAGTGCGCTCCTTGTTGGTGAATTTGCCTTTTTGTGCCAGCGCCCGAGATCAACTTTCTATTTATAGCCCGTATCAAGGATACCTTACTAAAAATAGCAAGTTCTCCGATTGCCTTCAAATTTTGCCATCAGACTTCCTGAAAGATGCTGACCATGATGGATATTTCGGTTTTGGAGATTTTGTTGTCTGATTCCTCATTTTTAGCCCTGAAGCTCGAAACCCTAATTTTATGCATGTTACTCAGATGAGCTCCGTTTGACCTTGTTTCAATTGCATGACGATCAGTTTGCCGCTCCAAAGTGCTGAGTAGCCGTCTAAGTGGCACCTGCTAAAAATAGAAAGTGGCCGAAAAAGTGGTCAACCGGCTGCTGGATGGTTTGCATGTCATACTGCCTGAAAAATCTCGAAAAACCCAGAAAAACCCAGAAAAATCCTCAACATGCAAGCACTGGCTAAAAATAGTAAGTTTCTGAAAAGTGATCGGTTTCATTTGCATGTTGCACCATTGCGAAGCCCTTGGAAAACCCAGAAAGAATCCCCGGACATGCATCAGAAAATACAACGCGAAGACCCTGAAATCTGTTCTGGAAGCCGGACTGCTAAAAATAGCAAGTCGTCCGTTTTTGCTCAAACTTTGCCAGAAATGAACTTGAAGTGCTCAAAATGTAATGAAGTTGCCAAAATGTGAGAATCTCGAGAAAAATCAACCCTAAACTGACACCCACTAAAAATAGAAAGTTGGCAGAACTTAGTGAAAATTTAGGGGGGTACTTGCTGAAAGCATCGTAATAACACTGCTAGGCTCAAAAGCTGACCAACCAACTCAACTTGACCTCAAAATGACCTAAAGATGTGAGACCCTAATTTCAGTATTTGGTCGAATTTCACGTTCAAGCTCGCAGACGGGAGCGTCCCAGGAAAGCAGTCAGCAGAAAAGAAGCAGAACGAGAGAGAAAGACGAAAACCAAAGCAAAAGGACCAGAATGGAGCAAAAATTTATGGGTCCCCATTTTGAATGGGGCGATGTGTGAAAAGGTCACAACACTACTATATTGGGGTTTCAGTGGTGTATTTGGCGGTGTTGACGGTTCTCCCTAAGTGAAGAGTACTTGCGTACCCCATGCTTTCAAATTGTATGGGCATTCCTTGATGGAATGTCCCATCACTTGGCTGATATCGCAAAACAGCTTCTTTAAGCAGTTTGCTTTTGTGTGACCTTCCCCATCGCAATTCGTACACCACAGTTCTTTGGCTTCCTTCATGTTCTCCTTGTCAGCCTTTAATTCTTTCATCATTCTTAACATATCCTTTCAAAGTGCTTGAACCATTTTTCACTCACTGTCGTCGTCGTTCGTACTCTCCTCGTTGTCCGTCTTCCTTTTCCCTCAAGAGGATGTTTTGTTCTTGCTCTCTAAATCCATCGCCCAATTGTACGCTTTAGCATATAGCGATGGAGGTATGAATTTCATTTTTTCCTCAACAACAAAAGCAAGCCTTCAATGAACCATCGCTTCTTTAATCCGTCGGTCGGTTGGGTCTCGAGTTTTCCCAACAAGTCTTTGAGTCTTTGGTTATAAGTATGCACGTTCTCGCGCTTCTCCTGCTTTGTATTGTAGATTTCTGCTACAATTTCACTGTCATCCCTAAGGAGTTTGAACTCATCTTGGAATGCCTTCTTGAGTAATCTCCATGATGCCCTGTGTACTTGGTCCAGTTCTGTGTATCAGTCGATGGCACTGTCTCTCTGTGTCGCTGGGAATGCTTTCAACCAATAGTCCACATCATCTTGTTCGTTGGCTATCCAAATCGTCTCACACGTCTTGCAGTGCCGTACTGGATCTTCTGACATGTTCCCCGTGAACTTTGGAAGCTTCTACCTCTCGACTAGCGAAGTCACCATCCTTCCCTGATGCCCTCCTTGTGTGTTAGACCTAACAAACTGGTTCTCCCGTTACGTCCCAATGCGTCATGTAATATCCCACCCCTGGTGAGATATCTACTAACTGAAAAACTGCCTGTGTATGTTTGCTTGTGGCTGCAAAATTTTTTATTTGGTTTTGAGTTTTGCAAGATTGCCTTGTTTTGATTTCAATGATATAGATGGCCAGGTAAACCAAAAACAGAAATACCAATGCAAAGAAATAATTTTGACTAACTATTGCAATGCAAATCAACTGCCGTAGCAAACCTCTAATATATATGTTCAGATCAGAATTTACATAAGTTTGCAAATACAATATTTCTAATTCAGCTCTTCATATAATGCTTGAGCAATTATTGGACATCATACCCGGAAGGAAGAAGGAAGATTCTGGAAATACATAACAGCAAACCATTGAAGCCCTTGTAATGGATGTCTAGCAGCATATACTGACCTTCAATGTTTATTTCTTCAATAAACTGGACTATGCACTCAAATCCTTGAGCCTTCTTGAATCGATTTATGATTTGCTAGTAATATTCCCCTCAAAAGACTCCCACGTGGCTATGTAAATAGGTGGTAGCAGCAATAAATCCTTCACAGCAAATAAGCCTTGTTCTTCGAATAATATTCTTCACAAACCCTTGATTAAACTTCTGAAATTCTCTCCAAATAAGCACAAATGTGACCACTGGATGTAGCCACCTGGTATAAGCAACCCTTGAGTGATCTTGCACACCTGTAGGAAGCTGAATCAAGAAGATACCACATTCTCCAAGACTCACAATGCAAAAAAACCCTGGTTTTTCCCTCTCCAAAGCAAGAGCTCCAAAAAACACAACAGTAAAATGATCAATAGATAATGAATTTTCTTTTTGATGCCCTTTTATATTCTTCTCCCAAAGGGGTCGATTTCCAATGAGCAATTATATCATTAAAATAACATAAAATATTTACTTTTGCTCATACTTTGATTTATCTTCATTTTGGGCGTTCACTTCATGACTTAAATACCTTTTGACTTAATATTATTAAATGCACCCCCTTTTTAAAAGCAATATAAGTCATTATTATATGCACTTTAATATTTTGACTTTATAATATTAAATACTCTTTTATAAAGTCAATTGAACATTTAATGTTGTGCACTTTTAAATAATTAATTATTATTAAAGTCTTACTTTAATAATAATTAAAATAACATATCTTCCTCAATAATCATTATTTTTCGATCCCGTCAGAACCAGGAGGTCAACCACAGAAACCACTGCTCATCTAGGTGCCTTTCCCAAAATAGAAAGGTTAGCCACTGACACTCAACTGACTTACTATAAATAGTAAGTGCATCAAAACGGAGCTAGAAGCCTCTGAATAACTTAGCCTCAAAATATGCAAAGGATCTAGAGATGCTAATCACTGCAAACTGCCACCTGAAGAGCTCATTAATGCCCAAACTGGACCCTCTAATCCACAACACTAGCCTACGAGGGTCAAATGATAGGCTAATCCTCCGAACTTTGATGCTCATGAAAAAGGGGACATTACACTTCACTTGCACTCTCTCAGCCATGTACAAGTCTCCCCCACGTCCTTTGTTAGCGTCCTCTACACCTCGAGTCTCCTAGGGTTCATTCTAGTACTCCCTCTGCCCTGGAGTCTTAGGCTCAGATCTTCCAACTCTCAGCCCTTCATCGTCTGATATAGATAGCTCTCTCATATAACGTATGTTTTATTCAAGTTCTTTTGTCACTTCATTTTCATTTTCATTTATTTTATATTTTGCTCTATTTGTTACTGATGGTGTTCTGAAGCTCCCCTCGTCAGTTTCTCCACCAGGGTAGACAATATTTTGGTTTATTTCATTCTCACCTTCATCTACTCCTTCGGTGGTTTGTTTTAATTTCCTCTATTGGTTCTCTTCTTCTTCGATTCTTAATGATATCCGTACTTGTTACTCGGCATTTTCTTGCCCTTTCGGTACTTGGTTTTTGTCTTTGTTGAGGCATACGGGCATTAACTGCCGATCATACAGGCCTTAGTTGCCAGACGTACATCTTCGGCTTGTATCTCATTCCTCCTCTTCCCGCTTGGTTCTCTCCTCATACCGTTGCAGTATTCGTTGCCTCCTTTGTTCTTGATCCCTCTCAACCCGGAGATCTAGTAAGATAATGTAGTGGCGCACTATCAACCTTGGCAGTTTGGTGAGGAGATGGTTGACCTCTTGGTTGATGTGCAGTCAACCCCAGATGACTGACTGACGGATCTCTCACCTTAGAGCCTCCCTCCATACGTCATCCTTCAACAAGATTTCCCTTAGAGCCTCTTCACGATCCTCGTTTGCTTGTACTGGCTCTTCGGTCGGCTGCCCCATCACGACACCATTCTCGCATCTGGATGTTCACCGGATTCACTTAGGCGAGAGCGCCAAAAGTTTACTCACTAGAGTACTCACGACGTACTACGAGAGTAAACGTGTAATGGGCCAACCAATTTTTTTTCAATTTTTTCAATGAACAATCCAGTACAACAAGCACTCATTAAGGTTAGCCCAAATCCAAAACCAACTGCTAGAATGTAACTCTATGCCAAGAATGCACACTCAGTCCCAGGATGCAAAAGGTGTTGTCATATGTCGTCGAGGATTGTCAGTAGTAACTGTAAGAGAATGCAATGTTGAAAGTAACCCAACACCAAGAATGTACACTCAAGACTCGAGGTGGGTGAGGTGCTACCATATGGCGCTGAGGATCTAATGCATTGGTGACGGCTCAGCCAATCAGCAGTATGAAAATGCAGTACAATGAAGACGGCTAGGCCATTCTCTTCCACAATCGTGGGAATATGATTTTGCAAATAAGTAAAATAAGCGGCTAAGCCATCCTCTTCCACTAAGAGTGGGGAAATACAATATAACTCAGCAAAATATGAAGATAGTTGAAGAGTACTACTATAACAGCTTTACAATGAGATAGAATCCTACAAATAACACTGTAATTGAAATGTCTCAATGCTGCAAATAATGTTCGATGTTCTCCAAACTTCCCAACACTCCAAACTAAGATTTAGCACACCAAAAACCCAACTAAAGACAAACTGAAATACTAAACCAGCAAACTGAAAATGCAAACCAGCAAGCCTAGAACTCACTAAAACGCTGCTAACTCTCTCATTACTGAATGGAATTACATGAAACCAAGTGCATGTGTCTCCTAGAGAGATGGCGACCCCTTCAGGACCAAAAAACTTCAACAAACTCCCACGAATGAATTAAACATGCTTCCCAAGACAAGCTACAGCCATGGTACGGCCTAGAAGAAGGGCGCCTGCAATATTAAATTCAATCCTCCATAATAAAATCTGAAAACCAGCAACTAGAGGCACCTAGGAGAGACTCAAGCATAGGGGCAATACCCAGAAGCAACAAAAATTCGTCCCAAGAGTTATGAGCAAAAACAACCTACAGCCATACCCCAAATCAGCAACCTGAAAGCACCAAAATATCAGAAAACTTCAATACCAAACTTCTCTATAATGCCCAATCTGTTCTTCAATGTAAAGAACAGCCTCTTACTTAGTTTCTATCTTTCAAGCAAGAAACCAAGCCCAAGCTAGGAGGTATGCATTCCTCAAAGCAAACCACTCACCATTTCGGCAACATAACATTATAATTTCTTCATGGATGCAAAACAAAGAGCCCAACACTCTTCTTTATAGCTTTTCTGTCTCCAAATTCAAATTCATTCCCCTCCAAGATGGATGCCTAATCCCAAATTCACATTCACCTTGGAATGTTCTGTCAATTTGCATTTCATTTCACCTTTTCCCAAGTCGTCCACTTCATGAAGACATAACACTTTATTAAAAATATCAATAAAATGCAATGTGGCGTCCAAAAAGTAATAAAGTGAAACACTTTATAAAATAATATATCTCCTCAAAATATTATCTCATTTGCATTTCAATTCCCCATTCCTCCAAGGCGTCCAACATCAAGAAGGTAATATACTTTATTAAATTTGCTAATAAAATATAAAATGGCGTCCAAATATAATAAAGTGAATGACTTTAATAAAATCACTTATTTCTCCTTAAGGCATCCACCAAGCCTCATCAAAATTCACTTTATTAAAATATTTTACCTCCACAAGTGAAGCGCCCAACTCAAGCTCAAACCTACCAAAAATAGCTCAAAAGTACTGAAGACTCAAACTGCTCCAAATGACCTGCTAGAAATAGACTTGGAACTGGTTTGCTGAAACCTGCTAAAAATAGCACCAAGGGTGTTGGAGACCAAACTGCTCAAACTGACCTGCCAGATATAGCCATTGAACTGAATTGTAGAAACCCTGCTAAAAATAGAACTTACTAAAAATAGCATATTGCTAAAAATAGTAAGTTGTTCCAAACCCATTTTAACCACAATTCGAGCAGTCGTCCTACTTACTAAAAATCGTAAGTCTGGAAAAGTCCTCCGTTGCAGTTGCATGTTACACCACTGCGAAGCTCTCTGAAAACCAGGAAGGAATCCAGAATCCAAAGTGCAAAACACCAACATGCAAGCCTCCAAAACTGCCAAGGAAATAGCCAAAAATGCAAGTCAGTATCTCGACATGCATGTTACCAAATCCCAAAGCTCTCCAAAAACCCAGAAAGCTCCACCAGACATGCATCAAAAAATCTCGCATGCAAGCCCTCAAAAGCTCCTCGAAAAGTGGAAACCTATGCTCCATGGGGACCCATCCCCTACCTTGGTACCCCTGTCCCCGTCCCGGAAACATTTTGAGGACTTGGGGGACTTGGGGACTCCTCGTAAACTTCCCCTCACTTTTGCATCTGACGGTGATGCAAACTTGAGCTCCAATTTTGATACAGACCTACCAGTTGCATCTGCTAATTAGGGACAGCCATATATTTTCTATATTTTTGTCATTTTATAGTTAAAACTTGAAGCCTTTGTGCATTTTGTTATAATTCTTATTTAATATGTATGCACATTGACAATAAAAGCATTTGAACTTTATTAATTTGTTTGTCAATTCTCAGGTGAAATCTCAATTCAAGTCTAATGTTATGTATTAATCTTCTACAATGCCTATGATGAATGCTTTATCAATGTTCTAATATGAATATTAGAAATTTCTCTATATTTTTAAAAATTTCCCTAGTTTTTATAGCTGTCCCCTTAAAAAAACCCAAAAGTACCCCCGTATCAGAAACACGTCCCAACGTCCCCTGCCGCCCCCGTCCCTGAAACTTGGGGGAGCATAGGTGGAAACCCTAATTTCAGCTCCTCACTAACCTACAGGCTTCCGGGAATAGGCTATCAGACACAGAAGAGTGTATGGCTAAAATAGGGACATTACAAAACGGGAATTAATAGAACATACACAAGTACGAACAATCATGAATGCATATTGCACAACAAAATAGTACTTCATTTATTATTTACGGTAACCAAGCACAATTAGCCATACTAGAATGTAACACCAGAATGTAACAGCATGTAACATAGTATCATAAGTACCAACATAATGTCTCCCAGCTATACTAACTCAAATACAAATAGCCACTGGCGGTGGTTGAGGAACCAACCGTCACGATGCTTCATGACAACAACTAATCACTTAGTCGGGGAATTAGTCTTCTTGAAACATGTACAAAAGTATATGAAATATTATAAACTAACTATAGTCTTATTTAAATATAATTAACTGCACTCGACTACGACCAACTACAGAATTATCTACCTAATTTGGATGCATCATATTGCTACAATCTTGCTCTGCAATTTATGAGTTATTGTATTCTGGTTTTCTGAGTTGTGACTAAGATATTTTGAGAGAATTTGGGAGAGGTTTTTGCGAGGAAGTCTTGCGTGAAGTGGAGGAATGCTAATTGGGAGTTGCTTACTGATTCTTGAAGGCTGTGTTGGGAATCCAAATCGATCAATTGGGGGCATTGCAAAAATAGGCATGCTGATTCCTACTCTTTTATACTTGTTTAATGTCTTTGAAAAGATTGTGTGACTTTGTTTGATTGGTTTGGGGAAGACAGATCTTTTGTTTATTAGGGATAGGTTGTTTGTTTCTTTATAGAAGTGAAAGGAAGATTAATGTATTTTGTATAAAGATCTATTTTGCTCGATGTGTTTGTACATATTCCATATTAAGGAATGGGTGGTCATAGTGGGTATTAAATACTACGTAAGGGATATAGCTTATGTAGCTAATGGATAAACTAGATGATTCTTAGAGTTACTTAGGTTACTTCATAGATGAGTTAGTTAAATATAGAGGTAATAGGTTATTCCTGGGGTTAGGATAATCCAATGAAGGGGATAGCCTATGCATAAATTATGAATTGTCAATATAAATTGAGCTAGGAAGGTGGGTGAATTATATGACCTCTCTTGGGAGAGGGAATGAAATACTTCAGCCAAAGTAGTGTAAGTTGCCACTGTTTACATTGTCGGTCACTATAATCCAAAATTGCATTCTAGGTTGAGGTATGTCATATATGTAGGTTGTAGCCACTGTGTGACAGAATCTAGGTATGTAGAACATGACACCAAGCTCAGAAAAGGTCAATATTTATTATGAGGTTACCAAACCAATCTCTTTGTCGAAGGGTAGGGCCATCTATCAGTTTGATAGTTGTGAGGGGACGCAGTTAGTCCAAGGTTGGTGGAAAAGCGCTTGAGTGATGCTTCTCCTCATCAGTAGGTGACCAAGAATTGGATGGAGATTTTCAGGACTATTCGTTTCTATTCCCAGTAAGCTCTGCGGAGCCATGTTAGTGTATTTGTATCCATTATGATGGAAGATTGTAAAAGAGAAATGATATCATGTTATCATATACTATGTAATCTTTACTTTGAATTGTTGTAATACTTTGTTATAATGCAATGGAAGTTTGGAAAGAATATTTATTTCAAATGTGCATGCTATCTTTATAGTTTTGAAAAGAAAAATTTTATTGCTCATTTAGGCTAGGATGCATGATCTATTTACTTGAGGTTAAAACTAAGGAAAATTACTATCTAGAACAATGGACATGTTACAATGTATATGTGTGTGTGTGTATATGTGTGTATGTGTGTATGTATTTGTGTATGTATGTATGTGTGTGTATGTATGTATGTGTGTGTGTATGTGTTTATGTATGTATGTATGCGTGTGTGTATGTATGTGTGTGTGCGTGTATGTATGAGTGTGTGTGTATGTGTGTGTGTATGTATGTGTGTGTGTATGAGTGTATGTGTGTATGTATGTATGCATGTATGTATATGACATATGTGTGTGTATGTATATGTATGTATGTATGTTATGTGTGTATGTATATGTATGTATATATGTTATAAGTGTATGTATATGTATGGATGTACGTATGTATGTGTGTATGTATGTATGTATGTATGTAATATGTATATGTATGTATGTATGTGTATGTATGTATGTATCATATAAGTATATATAACATACATACATACATAAATACATACATATACATATACACATACACATATACATACATAAATACATACATATGGATATACATTTAACAACAAACCATACCCAATGTCTCCAAAAAACTAGCATTTACCATTAGTGCACCAATTACCTACCTATTTATGTATGTATGTATCATGTATGTATATATACATACACCAATTACACATATAACATTAATACATACATATACATATATACATACATAAATACATACATATGCATATACATTTAAGAGCAAACCATACCCAATGTCTCCAAAAAGTTGGCATTTCCTGTTACTGCACCAATTACCTACCTGTTTCTTGTTAACTTACATAAAAATGTTTTAAAAAATTACTTTTTTTTTGGTTTTTTAGGGAACCTTGGGTCCCCCTGGGTTCGGCTAGGTTCAGCCCAAGTTCGCCCAGGGTCCTTCCCGAGGTGCCTAAGAAGGACCTTGGGAGAACCCAGAGAAGGACCATCAAAGAACCAAGACCAGAACCGTACCCACATAGGTGGGAGGGGCAAAATAGAAGAACCCAGTATATATATATATATATATACCCAGAGAAGGACCATCAAAGAACCAGGACCAGAACCGTACCCACACAGGTAAGAGGGGCAAAATAGAAGAAGCCAATATATATATATATATATATATGTTCCACCAAGTTTCCGGTACAGGGGGACGGCAGAACGGCGGGACCTGTTTCAAGGATAGCATTTTTTTGGGGGATTTTTGGGGACAGGGGGACGGCTATATATATATATATATTAAAAATATAGGGAAATTTCAGATATCCATACGAGTAATGATAATCATAACAATGAACATTGATAAAGGTGCAAATCTAATTACCAATCATATCGACATATACATTTTAGAGTCGAACAAATTAATACTACAACTACTTAATTGCTTCCATAATTCATGTCAAACAATTAATGTGCATATGATATAAAATTTTAAAAATAAAATGCCCAAAGGCTACAAGTTTGCACTACAAATGTCAAAATGACAAAATCACAAATGTCCAAACCATAGTAATAGAAAGTATGATGGCTGCCTCTACTTGATATTTGCCAACATTGCATCAAAATCAAACTCAAAGTCTGAGTCACTGCCAATTTTTCTCTTGCTCACTTGCCTCTTAGCTGCAATTCTTTTTTGGAATTTAAAAATTAACTCAAATGGCTTTGAAAGCAAGTTTTATGTTTCATTTTAGGCTTGGGAGGGTGTGGGGTCCACTTAGAAACAATAAAAAAAAGCATTTTTAATTTCAAAGTTTTTTTTCTTTATAAAAACATTTTGGAAAAAAGGGGACGGCTGGCTGTCCCCGAGACGATGTCCCCTAACCGTCCAGGGGACAGCAGGTCGTCCCCTTGCTGTCCCCGAGACGTCCACGCCAATTGGGGACGTTTCATAAAAAAGGGGAATTTTTGGGGACGGCTGCCAGCCGTCTCCTAGGAATCCCCCGTCCCTAAGACGTACCCAATACGGGTACGGGGGGTAAAAGGGTAGGGGACACATCCCCGTGTTTCCTTGATATATATATATATATATATATATATATATATATATATATATATATATTCAAGTGTTTCCTTGATATATATATATATATATATATATATTCAAAGTGGATCCTTCTGTGAAATCTGTAATGAGCCTTGCCTAATCTGACCTCAAAATGTTGATTATAGGCTCATGAAATATTGTCAAACAATTCACCTGTAACCTCTTAACTCGCTGATGTAAACTTTCAGTCTGATTTTGCAAACTTGTAATGATATCCAAGAGGTCTAGATGCTTGATAAAAAGCACTACAATGATGTATGCAAAGTGCTAAATGCAAATGCAACTTGCTTCCACCCTTTAGATGCAAATATATGAATTAAATGTGCAAAATGTGTTCTTACAGCCAATGGACATTATGTCAAACAATTGACATACATCCTTGATATGCTATCAAATGGTGTTTACATCCAATGAATGACTCCCAACTTATAACTTCTTATTGAAAAGCAAACCCAAGTACATTGCTAGCATGCAGATGCCAAGACTCTTGGCTTACATTCAAATGCAATACATTATCAGATCTGTCATGAACATTCATCTATAGCAGCTACCTTATAATGACAAATATTATCATGCAAACCAATGCAACTATGTTGGACTGAAATTACAATGCTAAATGACTGAGTTTACAATGCCAGGTCCCAACATACCTGTTAATTTGTATCTTCAATGGAGTACAAAGGATAGTCATACATGGCATAAGTAATTGAAGGAGAGGCCTGTAATATGCTTGAAATCTGCCCAGCACTCTAAAATATAACAGCAGCTCTTATACTGTTGATGTGCAGCAATAAACCCCTGTCCAATGTGC
The DNA here is from genome assembly GCA_007258455.2 of Sequoia sempervirens. NCBI lineage: Eukaryota > Viridiplantae > Streptophyta > Pinopsida > Cupressales > Cupressaceae > Sequoia > Sequoia sempervirens. The sequence goes on along the minus strand of VDFB02320089.1, from coordinate 93,874 downwards.
TCAATAAATGCTTGAAATCTGACTTAAACTCCACCCAGATTTATGCATACACAGAAATTCTTAACAGCAGATAATAACCCTGATTTCCCTTAGTCGAAATCCTTCAAAACTTGTAGTATGCTTCACAAATATGCCCAACACTGTAGCAGCAGTTAAACATTTAAAATCTGGTATAGAATGGCTGCCAAGAAAGAAGATACAGGTCTGCAATTAATTATCCTTCAATAATCTTCAAACCCTTGATAAAATTCTCCAATGAAGCACAAGTTGAACTCCTGAGATAGAGCCCACAACCAGCGATAATTCGGATGATATTTCACAACCTCAAAATCGCATTACCAATTGAGAGTTTTCATTCTCAATGGCCAAATGAAACAACTGCAGAAACTCTTTGGCTCCACAACTGAAAATATCAAAGCAATATTCAGATCTGGATGCCTGAGAATGAGCTCTTAAGTCCCTTTTATTCTTTTCTTGTGAGAGGTCAAACACTTTCCTAGCCAATGTGGGATAAAAGATATATTCCCACTTTTAATTTTCACTTAACGCACTTTATAAAATTGAAGTGACTTTATTATTATAAAGTTACATTATAACTTTATAATAACATTTAAATATTTTAATTATTTCTTAGTCACTTTAAAAATCACTTAAATGAGGATCATGGCCCCATTGCTCATTATAATTGCTCTTTATATTTAATTATTAATAAAGTATTACTTTATTAATAATTAAAATAACATAACTCCATAAATACTCATTATTTCTCGATTCCATCTAAACCAAGGAGTTAACCACTGCATCCACTGCGCATCCAGCTGCCTTACTAGAAATAGTAAGGGTCCCTCTCTATCAACCACTAATTTACTATAAATAGTGAATTCCTCATTATCTGATCAAACCAATGGTGTAAAGGATTGGCACTGCAAAAGAAGCTTGTTCAGGTGCCCTACTATAGATAGAAACCCTGACTATCCTGAAATAGTCACTTACTATAAATAGTAAGTGTACCAAACTGAATCCAATGAAGGTCGGATCTGAACTCTCACTGATCACTAGAGGCGAAGCCATACCGAATACCACCAAATAAGACCCCCTAACCATCTGCTCTAGCCTACGAGGGTCAAGAATAGGCTTAACCATCCACAGTCATGGTCACGCTAAAAAGGGGACATTACAAAATTGTTCTGATGGGATCAATTTTTCATAGGGATATTGAATAGTAATAGGTAAACGATTCATGTGATATAAGGTAACCATAAAACCTTGACCAATGTATCTCGCAACTTGTATTGCTTGTGAAGTATGGAGTTAACCACTGCATCCACTGCGCATCCAGCTGCCTTACTAGAAATAGTAAGGGTCCCTCTCTATCAACCACTAATTTACTATAAATAGTGAATTCCTCATTATCTGATCAAACCAATGGTGTAAAGGATTGGCACTGCAAATGAAGCATGTTCAGGTGCCCTACTATAGATAGAAACCCTGACTATCCTGAAATAGTCACTTACTCTAAATAGTAAGTGTACCAAACTGAGTCCAATGAAGGTCAGATCTGAACTCTCACTAATCACTAGAGGCGAAGCCATACCGAATACTGCTAAATAAGACCCCCTAACCATCTGCTCTAGCCTACGAGGGTCAAGAATAGGCTAAACCATCCACAGTCATGGTCACGCTAAAAAGGGGACATTACAAAATCGTTTTGATGGGATCAATTTTTCATAGGGATATTGAATAGTAATAAGTAAACGATTCATGTGATATAAGGTAACCATAAAACCTTGACCAATGTATCTCGCAACTTGTATTGCTTGTGAAGTATGCGTTCATGTACGCCCGATAAATCTACCTATTGTGGATTGGAAAGTCGGAATAGATATAGAGAAAAAACAACCCATGGCAATCGGTAGAGCTAGATGGCTATTGGAAAAGATATCGATCCAACTTGCTATTATGAATCTTGTGATTCGAGTGGGGAGGGCTTACTATTCGGCAGGGTAGTTCATTTAGAAATAAAGAAGCAGTATCCGACAACTGAAAGTTGGGTAGTAAGTCCGTTCAGTCCCAAAGAAAGGGAGAAAGATAGAGAGAAATCGAGAAACAATGGTGGGGTTTAGTAGCTGCTAAACCGAACTGGTGGACAATATTCCTTCCAAGAATCTGAAACTGAAGAGCCTTGAATCCTGGGGCCAAGGAGAACTTGCTCCATTTTCCCTTTTTGCCATATTTAAAAAAGGGTATTTAAACAAGCTAATTTGATCTGGGCCCTCCTTTTATATATATATATATAACCAAAGGCCAAAAATCACCATATTGGCAAACCCAAACTCTGAACCCATACCTAAACTAAAACTTAGGTTATAAACAATTTGCAAGCTCCAATACACAATAAGGTGATCACAATACACTATTGCAATAAGTCTTCAATTTTCCCTCATTCATCTTCTCAAAACAAACCACCATAGAAATCCAAGATCATAAGTCAAGGAGGCGGGTAACATGGTCCCAACCTTGGACCAGTCCACCTAGTCCCAACCCAAGGCCAAGCAGCTTACAACATTGATTGCCATGTCTCAAGGTCAACATACATTACTTCACCAAATACAATCAAGGCTGAAAAGAAACCATACTCATTCATCTAAGACTAGACCTAATTATGGAAAATCCCAAAGGCAATCCCATGAAGAATGTACATTTTCTCATATTCAAGGGATATAGAATCCCTTGTACCGCTTTACAACTTCTCACAAGTCAAAAATAACAGTCAAAGAACCAAGTCCACCTCAAGATTTCAAGCATCCTAGTCATTAGATGCTTAAGTGACATGGGTTTGAAACCTTAACTCTAAAGTTTCTACTCACACACAGCAACTGCAGATTCAAATATTCAAGATTCCAGATTATGCACAGTTACCACTTCACCAACAACCTCATTACACAGAACTATAAACCCTATAATCTCGTATTCAACTGGCTTCTGGAGTAAGCAACAGTGCTCTTAGATTTAAGGTTCAACAAAGTAACAAGAACCCATGGGATCTCAAGAAGGCTCCTCCCACTACAATGAATGCATATTTCATAAATATATCAGTCATATAAACACATACAAAACCCAACAGTGCATATAAGCATCTAAGAACCCCGACACCATTTACCAACTTCAAATCAAAATTTATCTATCACAGAGACTTCAGCAGTGGTGTTAAGTCTCTAATAAAAGTCACAGTCAAAAATCTAATAGAAGGTTCAACAGAAGAATAAATCCATCAAAGTTTTGCAAGCATCTCAAATCACAGCTATGAGTTCAAACAAAAAGAATTAGCAAAGACGCACATCCTCACCAAAATAAGATAGTCAAGTATTTGCAAGTAGAAAGATTATAAGTTCTCAACAAGCATTCAAAATGTACTCAACATGCATAAAAATTCTAGAAGTTTGAAGAGTAATACTATAGCATTCAAAAGAGATAGATGAAAAATCTTGCTCTCAAAAGAAAGAAGTTTTTAAGTTCTTTGAGCTTAAGACAAAAAAGTGATTTGTTCAACATACCAAAATAACAAAGATACCCAAATGACTATTTAATAACCATGAAATGTGTGCAACTCAAATCCAACTCTTTATATCAGCTTCTTGTTTGCATAAATCAATTGTCAATCCAACTGTACAGCTCCTTTAAGGGGAATGAAAAAACAAGTAGAGTGAGGGAGGGTGAAATGAGTGTGAAAGAAAATCAGTAAATCACAATGGTCATAAGAGGGTTTTGGTGTGTTAGTGATAGTGTAATGTCCCCTTTTTAATTACATGGAGAAATATAATATTATTTTAATTATTTAATATTTTCCTTCAAATGCTAATTCAAAAGGAAATATTATTAATTAAATGATACTATATTTAAAGTGACTTATTAAATGCAGATTTAAAAATTAAGTCACAAATGGGGAATTAAAAAGTCAAAAGGAAATTTGAGCAGTTAGGCACGCAGAAGGCCAAGGGTCAAAGCATAGGTGAATAAAACAATTGAGGAGAGCTGGTTGCAGATATGGTTGATTTGGTTTTGGGAAGCTTGGCTTTTCTCGAAGCTTGGTGACGGAAATCTTCAGGTTCAAGAATTGGACGAAAACCCAATTCTCATATGGGCGAAGTCATTCATATTTCACAATTGTGCTTAATTTTGTAGATTCGAAATTTGGAGTCTCTGGTAAAGACAAATACAGTTTCAAGGAAAAATCCGAAGATGAATTCAATAAGGATATTACAGCTTTAAACAAAGGCGGCAACACAAAGGTTATAAGAAATATGGTGTAAGAAGTTTAGACATCACCATATGAAGAGCAGATTATGTTCCGAAGCTGGTCGAAAGACTCATGCAATTTAGACCGTCAGGAGAGCTGGATGTTTAATATCACCGGGAGATGAATATTCAGCATTAATTTTAATCTAACCGATTCTTTCAAAGCTTGGTCGTGCATAGAAGAGAATGAGAATTGGAGCCGAAAGCTATGCAGCGATTATGAAACATTGAATGAGCCATCAATTCAAACACAATTCAATGCTGGAGATTGTAGAGATAATGAAGTTTTGTGTGGCGGCATAGTATTCATTCACCTGAGTCGTGGGGAATAAAAAGAAGAATTGTAACAGCCATTATTTTCTAATGTCAGGAAATAATTGGTTGGGAGTCACATTCAAGCACGATTTCACAAATCACCGTAGCTTTGTAATGTTGTGGCTTTAATAATTTACCGTAGCTTGTATTGCTGAATGGTGAATCGTATTTCATTGGTGCCGCCTGAACAATGAAGCATGTTCAGGTGCCCTACTATAGATAGAAACCCTGACTATCCTGAAATAGTCACTTACTCTAAATAGTAAGTGTACCAAACTGAGTCCAATGAAGGTCAGATCTGAACTCTCACTAATCACTAGAGGCGAAGCCATACCGAATACTGCTAAATAAGACCCCCTAACCATCTGCTCTAGCCTACGAGGGTCAAGAATAGGCTAAACCATCCACAGTCATGGTCACGCTAAAAAGGGGACATTACAAAATCGTTCTGATGGGATCAATTTTTCATAGGGATATTGAATAGTAATAAGTAAACGATTCATGTGATATAAGGTAACCATAAAACCTTGACCAATGTATCTCGCAACTTGTATTGCTTGTGAAGTATGCGTTCATGTACGCCCAATAAATCTACCTATTGTGGATTGGAAAGTCGGAATAGATATAGAGAAAAAACAACCCATGGCAATCGGTAGAGCTAGATGGCTATTGGAAAAGATATCGATCCAACTTGCTATTATGAATCTTGTGATTCGAGTGGGGAGGGCTTACTATTCGGCAGGGTAGTTCATTTAGAAATAAAGAAGCAGTATCCGACAACTGAAAGTTGGGTAGTAAGTCCGTTCAGTCCCAAAGAAAGGGAGAAAGATAGAGAGAAATCGAGAAACAATGGTGGGGTTTAGTAGCTGCTAAACCGAACTGGTGGACAATATTCCTTCCAAGAATCTGAAACTGAAGAGCCTTGAATCCTGGGGCCAAGGAGAACTTGCTCCATTTTCCCTTTTTGCCATATTTAAAAAAGGGTATTTAAACAAGCTAATTTGATCTGGGCCCTCCTTTTATATATATATATATAACCAAAGGCCAAAAATCACCATATTGGCAAACCCAAACTCTGAACCCATACCTAAACTAAAACTTAGGTTATAAACAATTTGCAAGCTCCAATACACAATAAGGTGATCACAATACACTATTGCAATAAGTCTTCAATTTTCCCTCATTCATCTTCTCAAAACAAACCACCATAGAAATCCAAGATCATAAGTCAAGGAGGCGGGTAACATGGTCCCAACCTTGGACCAGTCCACCTAGTCCCAACCCAAGGCCAAGCAGCTTACAACATTGATTGCCATGTCTCAAGGTCAACATACATTACTTCACCAAATACAATCAAGGCTGAAAAGAAACCATACTCATTCATCTAAGACTAGACCTAATTATGGAAAATCCCAAAGGCAATCCCATGAAGAATGTACATTTTCTCATATTCAAGGGATATAGAATCCCTTGTACCGCTTTACAACTTCTCACAAGTCAAAAATAACAGTCAAAGAACCAAGTCCACCTCAAGATTTCAAGCATCCTAGTCATTAGATGCTTAAGTGACATGGGTTTGAAACCTTAACTCTAAAGTTTCTACTCACACACAGCAACTGCAGATTCAAATATTCAAGATTCCAGATTATGCACAGTTACCACTTCACCAACAACCTCATTACACAGAACTATAAACCCTATAATCTCGTATTCAACTGGCTTCTGGAGTAAGCAACAGTGCTCTTAGATTTAAGGTTCAACAAAGTAACAAGAACCCATGGGATCTCAAGAAGGCTCCTCCCACTACAATGAATGCATATTTCATAAATATATCAGTCATATAAACACATACAAAACCCAACAGTGCATATAAGCATCTAAGAACCCCGACACCATTTACCAACTTCAAATCAAAATTTATCTATCACAGAGACTTCAGCAGTGGTGTTAAGTCTCTAATAAAAGTCACAGTCAAAAATCTAATAGAAGGTTCAACAGAAGAATAAATCCATCAAAGTTTTGCAAGCATCTCAAATCACAGCTATGAGTTCAAACAAAAAGAATTAGCAAAGACGCACATCCTCACCAAAATAAGATAGTCAAGTATTTGCAAGTAGAAAGATTATAAGTTCTCAACAAGCATTCAAAATGTACTCAACATGCATAAAAATTCTAGAAGTTTGAAGAGTAATACTATAGCATTCAAAAGAGATAGATGAAAAATCTTGCTCTCAAAAGAAAGAAGTTTTTAAGTTCTTTGAGCTTAAGACAAAAAAGTGATTTGTTCAACATACCAAAATAACAAAGATACCCAAATGACTATTTAATAACCATGAAATGTGTGCAACTCAAATCCAACTCTTTATATCAGCTTCTTGTTTGCATAAATCAATTGTCAATCCAACTGTACAGCTCCTTTAAGGGGAATGAAAAAACAAGTAGAGTGAGGGAGGGTGAAATGAGTGTGAAAGAAAATCAGTAAATCACAATGGTCATAAGAGGGTTTTGGTGTGTTAGTGATAGTGTAATGTCCCCTTTTTAATTACATGGAGAAATATAATATTATTTTAATTATTTAATATTTTCCTTCAAATGCTAATTCAAAAGGAAATATTATTAATTAAATGATACTATATTTAAAGTGACTTATTAAATGCAGATTTAAAAATTAAGTCACAAATGGGGAATTAAAAAGTCAAAAGGAAATTTGAGCAGTTAGGCACGCAGAAGGCCAAGGGTCAAAGCATAGGTGAATAAAACAATTGAGGAGAGCTGGTTGCAGATATGGTTGATTTGGTTTTGGGAAGCTTGGCTTTTCTCGAAGCTTGGTGACGGAAATCTTCAGGTTCAAGAATTGGACGAAAACCCAATTCTCATATGGGCGAAGTCATTCATATTTCACAATTGTGCTTAATTTTGTAGATTCGAAATTTGGAGTCTCTGGTAAAGACAAATACAGTTTCAAGGAAAAATCCGAAGATGAATTCAATAAGGATATTACAGCTTTAAACAAAGGCGGCAACACAAAGGTTATAAGAAATATGGTGTAAGAAGTTTAGACATCACCATATGAAGAGCAGATTATGTTCCGAAGCTGGTCGAAAGACTCATGCAATTTAGACCGTCAGGAGAGCTGGATGTTTAATATCACCGGGAGATGAATATTCAGCATTAATTTTAATCTAACCGATTCTTTCAAAGCTTGGTCGTGCATAGAAGAGAATGAGAATTGGAGCCGAAAGCTATGCAGCGATTATGAAACATTGAATGAGCCATCAATTCAAACACAATTCAATGCTGGAGATTGTAGAGATAATGAAGTTTTGTGTGGCGGCATAGTATTCATTCACCTGAGTCGTGGGGAATAAAAAGAAGAATTGTAACAGCCATTATTTTCTAATGTCAGGAAATAATTGGTTGGGAGTCACATTCAAGCACGATTTCACAAATCACCGTAGCTTTGTAATGTTGTGGCTTTAATAATTTACCGTAGCTTGTATTGCTGAATGGTGAATCGTATTTCATTGGTGCCGCCTGAACAAAGGGAAATGATATTATAAAATCATGTGAATAGGGGTCACGACATAGTATTGGGAGTCATCTCATATTCAAGAGATTTGGATATTAATTTGTGCCAAAATTCTACAGTCAGGAGATTGGATGAAGCGAGCAAGAAAAAGATCGGACTTTAGAAGTTGAATTGTCGCTTCCTCTTTTCAGCATAGGTTAATCTACTAGAGCATTTTATTTTAATCGCTACCTTCTATGATATTCAGCACTGCCAATTCAAGCGAGGGAAGTCAATTGGATTGACGAGCGCAATTCAATGAGGAGTAACACCTGTAAAGGAACGGGAAGCAACAAGGAGTTTATTTATGTAAATATTGAGTTTGGTGAATGACGGGAATAATTTAATTCCTATTGGCACCGCTTTTATCTTCTACTTGACTTTCGCCTCTATTTTTAACCAGGAGCCAAAGTCTATTGACAAGGGGTTTGAGTTTGTCTTTCTAATGCTAAATTATAGAACATGAATAGACGGGCCTTTAAAAGTTACCACACATCAATTCCTTTGGACACATAGCAGCTGAAATTAAGGTCGTGGCATACTCTTGGGAGAGTCGATCTTTAAGTAAGGGACAATATTATTCTTGAGTATTGATCGCTACCTCGTATATTCAAATCATTGCTTAAGGCTTTAGACGCCAGATTGAAGGGAATGTGCATATCAGTTTGAATTAAGGATTCACCCAGTTTGAGAATGTCACATAAGCTGGTTGCAGTTAAAGCACAGTCAGGGAGCTTGGAGTTGGACGGTCAAGGATAGTGTCATAGCTAAACATGCGCATTCATTCAGTCTTCAATTACTACTACAGTTTATTATATAAGGTGTTGCACTTCCTACTTGGGTGCGTTGAGTTTAAGAGAGGATTGTAAGTCTTCGAGGAAACTTATGTCATGCCTTACCAGGTAGCAATGCAATATTATGATTGTATATGTCATATTGTAAATGTTAGTGAATGGTAAAATTTTGAACAAGCTTTGTTAAGCATATATGTATTTTGGAAGAGTTTATTATATGTTTGAATTGCACCAAATAATTTAACTCTGGAAGAATACATTGAAAATCATGCTCAGAATAGACTCAAAGTAAACTGTTGGCGAAATGCCTGATCTACTGAATGAGTGAAAACAAAAAAAAAACAAAAAAAAAATTATACTCACAAAGGGGTAGCTCACTACAGACAGGCTAGGGTAGATAATGATGTTTTTTTATTTTCTTAAGTGTGTTTTTTGAATTGTTTCCTTTTAAAGTCCAAGGGATTGAGCTTAATTGGTTAAAACCATTGAGTTCTTAAAGTGGAGTGCCAATTGGACATCAAATATGGAATTATAAGTTGTGACTCTTGGTCTTCCATAGTTGGCTTCTAATGTGCAGGTGGTTTCTAAATAAGTGGATTTCTAGGTTGACTCTTGATCTTCCATAGGTGGTTTCTAGTGTGGTTGCTTGAAAGGAGCCATTATTAGTCTCATGGTTGTGCTCACAAGATCTTGTATTGGTCTCATGTGGATGCTCATATGAGCAAAACATTTGTAATTGATTAGCAACACAAAAAAAGTTTCTTTTTAGAGCACTAACCTAGCAGTCTCACAAAGTCTGGGCATGAGACTTGTATTTTTTACTTTTCCTAAATTTTTTTCTTTAAAGTTGTGGTCTGGCCAGTGGTCCACGGAGTTTCGAGGATGAGGATGGGGGGACGACGGGGGATGCGTTTCGGGGATGGGAGACAAGGGGTCTAAGTTTGGGGGCGGCAAGGGGACAACAAGGGGACAGCGGCAGGGGGGCAATGCTAAAATACATATAGTACTTGAAAAATTAGTTATAAAAAGATGTATAACAATATAATTATATAACTGTAGAAGCCTAAGTTGCATCCAGAAGTATTCTTGATTTCAAAATTTTAAATATATGTTACGATGCTTTTTAAGATAATAGATTAACATTGGCTTTAAGTTTTTAACATCTATGTAAGATCAAAGTAGGTTCCTACAAGATGTATGTTTCATGTTGGAGGATATATGCAAGATATATGGAGTGGAAAGATATCCCAAATATTGAAGCACTTAGCATATAGTCTGGGTACAATTATGTTCAAACACTTCGTTTACAATTTACAAACCAAGCATGTTAACTGTCTCCACTCTACATGGGAATTCAGTCATTGCCCGCATCATTGCATTCCATGAGATGACAGCTCTATGAGCCATTCAATCATTACATTCCATGAGATGACAGCTCTTTGAGGCATTCAATCATTGCATTCCATGAGATGACGGCTCTTTGAGGCATTCAATCAGGCAGCTCACATGCCTTGCCACCGCTTCCACATTTTGCATACTGTACAGTGTAAATCGCTGGAGCCGCACAGGCCCTAGGGTAAATAAAAAAATAAAACAAAAATTAAAATTAAAATAAAATAAAATATTAAAAATCTACACACCTGGCAGTCTCCCAGAAGTTTCCTTGGAGTCTCCTCGGTAGAAACGATCAGGAGACGTTTCCCTCCAGGAGGAGACTTCTAGGAAATGGCAGAGAAACTTGGAGACGATGGGGGACGACGGAGGGACGTTTCCCAGGCATCTCCCCATCTCGGAAACGTCCCCATCTCGGGTGCGGATGTTTTTTTCAAGGGGACGCATCCCCTTGGAACACTAGGTCTGGCAAACTTATTGAGTTAATGCACAGGATTCACGTGGCCCACATCTAGACTCAGCGATTCTGCAAATTGAAGCAGGGACTCCCTAGGATCACCTTGTATCCGGCTTTGCATGTCAGACTTGGTCCACAATGAGTCTCATAACATTAATAAATAGGTTAAGCATGTGAAAATGAAATGTTGCCTTCTAATTCTCACATGCCTAACTAATGTACAAGCTATATATTAAAGCAAATGTATCACAAATAATTCTTCATCTACATCTATGATTTCACATTCTCTATCTATATCCCTAATGTGTCTTATTAATTTTTTTTAGTTAATATCTTCCTTTTGACATGCAGTTCATCATGGAAAAGAATAACATTGCAATTTCTTGGCAGTCTTCCCTTGGAGAAAAGAGCCTATCATTCAATATTATAGCAATCTTGCTAGTTCCAGATTGCAATTCCTCTACAAACAAGAGGACTTGTTTCTGAGAGTTGCTCAATAGTACTCTGATGTTTAACTTTATCCTATGGAAGGATAAGCATTTTTAACTAAGATATTGCTATCATATTTAATATGGAAATATATGAGATAAAAATGACATTAAATGCATGCAGAATAACCTGCATGTTAACTAAGAATAGATGGAGCTATTTTTCACCTTCTCATAGTCAAGAGAGAAAAACACAATCTTTTCATCAGCTGCTCCAGAAACACCACTGATGCATTCTTTGTCAACATCAAGACATAGAACTGAATCCACAACAGAGAAAGTATGATGTTATGCTCAAAGGAAAAAAGAAAAATGGATCTCATTGAATTGGCACAATCAAATATTTAAAATAATCCGTTTAGAAATAAGAAGAGAAGATAAAATCCCTTGAATAAAAACTACACAACTTTGTAGCAGAAAATAAACCTGGTTCTGAATGAAATCTAACAGATGTCACAGGTAACTTTGGATTCCTCATATCCCACCAAGCAATACTTCCATCCTCATACCTATTAATGTGATACCAGAAGACCAAAGAAAGTAAACATTTTTATCATATCAAAACAAAATGAGAAAGCTCCACTAACTTCAGATTAGTTTGCTACAAAGTTGGAATTTTCTTAGCCAGCCATACAACTAAAAATAATAATGAGGAAAAACAAACGAAAACTCTTTTATTTTGGTATTCCAATAAAGATTATAACTTCCCTCTACTCACATATATATACCCACATGCTGTGATTTCTAATTTGTAAGCAGTTTCTTCAATCAGGAGATAAAGAACATAAAGTTAAACTTACAATCTGAATGTAATACATCATCCATCTACTCAATGCTTAATACCATTCTCAATATTAAACACAAACAACTCAATAAAACCAGCTTTAACGTAGAACTGAAGAGCTTGCTTACCTAAAGGATATGAAGATAACAGATGTAAAATGACAAAATGAGTGAGTAAACAAAATGATCACATCATACAACAAGATCACACAAGATATAACCAAACAAACCCACTAAGGTTAAAAACACAAACAACTTGGAATTGTGCATCCTTATGCCAGCAGAGATTAAGCCAATCTTCATTTTGGAGCCACCAAGAATGCTATGAGACTATAACAGCACCTCTACAATGCTTTATCTTGCTTTCTCTACCATGTGACTTACTCAATAAACCTCAGCATGCCTCCTCCACTTAGCTAGAAAGTACACTACAATTGTAGATGCCAATAAAAGTTTCCCCATGGCCTGTTAATGCATACATTGGATTACCAAAATGATGTACAACACCCATTATTTTATTTCATCTCAACAATCAAGATGTGAAATGATATAGCTTCCAATCAGGGTTATTGGCCTTTAACAGTCCTTGGTCCTTGGTCCTTGGGCCTTGGGCCTTGGGTGGAGAACTATAGTCAAGACTTGGTCCGTTTCATCTCCAAGGCCTTGTTGGAAAGAAGGAATTTGGGCTGGGAGGGCAAGAGAAAATATCGATATCTGGGTAGCAGCAGCAGAAAGAAGATATGGTGATTGGAATCTTCTAATTTGTATTTGGACAAAATCGCCAATCTTCAAATCTAGTAGACAAATTCAACAATCCACAAATCTCCTCAAGTTACTATATTTTAAAGTTATTGATGCTGAAGGCATCTCTTATGTTCCATAATATCCTTAGAGCCTCCATTAACTTCCCCCGACTCTATATCTTGAGTACACCACTCTTTACTCTTGAACTTCTTCTAAAGGGCAAGTGTGATCTTTTTAGTCTTGTTTTAGTATCTTTTGTCATACAAATTAAATAAGTGATTACTATGATCCTGAATATGTTATGCTAGGTTTATGTTGTACACTTTCAAGCCTTGTAAACATTGTAACTCACACTTCGGGCAGTTACTGTTGGGTGCACTTTTATAGGAATATATTGGATTTATCCAACATGTTTGCTTGCAATGCATTTGCTTTAAAAGTATGCATCTTGAGAGGTACCTTTTGTGTATCCTAATTTATTGCATGAATTGGGGTGCCCTTGTTGTATGGATTGAAAAAGGATATTTGCCATAAAGCCAATTTTCAGTTCAGAGATTATATGGATAGATGGTTAGAGTGGGTGATTGCTATCGAAATTGCTCCAAGAAGTTAGTGGTTGCCATGGCTGCCTAAGCTTGATCTCTTGAATAGCATAGGCTTGATTTTTGTTGTATTGTAATATTTTTACTGTATAAACAATCAAAATACTGCTATTGTACATTGTGATTTTGCCCATAAGGGTTTACAAGAACAAATCTTGTGTGATTTGTTATTTTTCTACTAAATTGGTTTTAGATTGTATAGCTTCCTACTAACTCTTTTGTTAAGATTAACTAATGGTATAATCTTCAATCCCTTCATTTGGTATCAAATCTTGATCAACTCTTCATCCTTGTTTGTAAAGGTAAAACCTTTGTGTTTAATTTTTGGTTCAATGAGAGTTTTTTACACAGGTGATTTTTTTTAGGTACAAAGAAATGGCTAGCACTTCTAGAAGAACAGAGATTGAAGAACTCAATAAAATCAATTTTGAGCTATGAAAGGTCAAAATGGAAGACCTCCTAGTTGATCATAAATAGTTTACTTGTTGAAACGAATCACATAATACCTAATGAAGATTGGGAACAATTGGATATAAAGGCCAGATTGACCATCAAATTGTGCCTTTCACTTTCAGTACTTTTAAATGTCTCTAGAGAGCATACTAAAAATTTGCAGAAAAAATTGGGGCTTCATATCACTAAGTCCCTATTAATAAGCTTTTTCTAAGAAAAAGGTTGTATTCATTGCGAATGGTTGATGGTGATTCAGTTATAGAGCATTTCAATGCTTTCAACATCTTGATAAGTCGATTGGCATCCATTGATGTCAAAATGGATGAAGAAAATCAATTCTTAACCTTCGTTCTTTGCTAGAATCATGGTACAATCTTGTAATGGCAATCAATAGCACACCTTCTAAGTTGAAGCTTATAGAGGTGATTGGAGCTTTGTTGTCTGAGGAAACAAGGCAGAAATCCATGGAGACTAGAAAAGATGCCTTGTTCATGAGAGGTCATGCGAAGGAAAAAAGAAAGAATAGGAAGGGACAACAATATTCAAAGTCCAAAGGTGGGCCAAAGTCTCCTAGAAAATCCAAGGTGAAATGTTGGAACCGTGGAAAGAATAGTCACATTAGGAAGGATCATAAGGAAAAGGAGAAGAAATGTGAATCTAAAGATGATTCTGAGTCAAAATCCCCATGCACAGAATTTGGAGATGTGTTTCTAGAATCTTCTATTATGCATGCAAGGATGCATGGCTAATAAATTATTGTGCCTCATTTTATATGACTCCTCATAGGGAGTAGTTTGCATAGTATGAGACAAATTATGGAGGTAAGACCTTCTTGGGAGACATCATGTCTCATAATATTGTTTATCATGGAAATGTCAAGCTTACGTTCAAAGATAAAAAAGTCAAGTCTCTCTCTACTGTGTTGCACATCCCAAGTTTGGCAAGAAACCTATTATCTATGAGCAAAAAGAAGGATTGAGGAGTGCATGTTATCTTCAGTAAAGATGGTTGCAAAATGGTCAGGGAAAATCTAGCATCGGCAAAGGCTCAAACTAAACTCCAACAAACTAGGCACCATAAGTGGATGGGATTCCTATAGCAGTTTCATTTGTATAAGAACATTTTAGAATAATGATATAATAAAGTGTATTTACACTTGTATGTTATGAATAAGGTTGTTGCAGCTCATTAACGAGATTGTTGAGCTTTCATTATGAGGTTTTTGTAATAGTAAAATTTTGTATCTATATATTGGCATGCTCTCTCCATGAGAAGCAAGTCTTTTTCTCTCATCTTTTTTCCTAGTTTATACTAACAATTTGGAGATAAAATACAAACGGCACATGACCAATAAGGTGGCTGATATGCTGTCGAAACAACCTCTTCTTTCAGCAGTTAGTACTCTTACATTGTTCAAGTCTTTCACTAAGGAGTTTTATGTTGAAGATTATGTCAATGAAAATTATTTAAGTAACATATGCCAGCAAACTAAAAGAGGAAAAGTAGCCAAACTTGAGCTGAATACAGACTATTTTCTCAAAGAAGGTCTTCTCTACGAAGTGGGTAAGTTGTGCATGCCTAAGAAAAGGAGATTGTTCACACATGAGGATCATACCTCAAGAGTTGCAGGTCATCTTGGCCTGGGTAAGACTGATGCAAACCTTTTAACATTATGTCTGTTGGCTCTACATGCAGATGCTCTTCATGTAATTCAAGCAATTCTTCCTCCTGCCAATGCATTGTTTGCAGACATTAGAGAACTTTTATTTCTGGAGATCCGTCTACCACTTTAAAGTTGGCATCTGTTCCTTGGTCACATGATGATGATGTGAGCATTAATCGAAATTGGTTCTTTGTTATCTTCATCATCCCTAAACTCTACTTTATCTACTCTGAACATGCAAATGAGGATTACTCGTTGCTTCATTGTTATAGAGGTTTTGAGTGCCAATCATATCATAAAGTGATACCTTATAATTTGGACATACATCAAAGTATAGTCAAAAGCAGATTTTTGTGCCATTTTGTAGTTGCAAGTGCCTTGGTTGGCATATATACAATGTAAAGAACGCATGAACTGTTTAACAAAATATGTCAAAGAAATTCTGTTTTAATGGCTGCAATATTGGCAAATCATAATCATAGACATCTATGTGGAACGTGAAGACATACACAACACATGTAAAATGTTTGACAAAGTGCCTCTAAGAAATTTTGTCTCATGGAATGCACTAATTGCAAGATACGCAAGAAATGAATTTTATCAACATTCTTCAGCACTATGCCATATGGTAGCATTGAAACAAGGAATGGACAGTTATCAAAGTACAAAGTATAGTTTGAAGATTCAGACTCGGCTCGAACTCCACAGCCCAAAAATTTGACTTGGACTTGGAAAAAAAAAAAAAATACCTCATACTTGCACAAAAACAAATGTATTTAGAGAACATAAAAGTCTGATTAGGTTGTATGTTGCCCACCACATTTTGGTCATCAGCACATGTAGATTTCACATGTTAGATGGAGGACTACTCCTAGGAAACTCCAATGTGAGTAGGCAGCATAATCTTAACACAAAAAATGAGACACATGTACGACTTGTTAGGTGATTCAAGTGCTTTTGATTGTTAACAATTGAATGATCCAAGATGCCTAAGTTTGAAGGTGGCTACCCCAATGCCAACTAGTAGTAGCAACAAAAGGATGGAATAAGGGATTGAGGGGCATGCATAGAGATGAGCACAGATGCATGTAAGAACAAGGTGTTGCACCAATAGGGAAGAAGAAGCTGAAGTGAAGAGGCAAAGATCAAAAGAGCAGGAAGGGGGTAGACATGAAAAGTTGAGGAGAAAGTCCTATGAGGTGCTCAAGTATGCAACGAAGAGCAATTGTCCCTGATGCAACACACTAGGGTCAAGACAGGGCATGCAACAATGACGGTGCAAGAGTATGTCAAGATAGATGACATGGCAAGTGCACAAGTGGTACCCCACCCCAACAAACTTAACTTTTTAAATTTTTCAATTGTGTTGTCAATTTACAATATTTTTTTTATTTTAGGTTCATATAGAATGACTAGAAGTTCAAGTTCGGTTGCCCAAAATGCAAATTTCTTTTAAATTTGATGCAGTGTCGCCTCTTAGGCGACATACAACAATAATTCAACAACTTCCTGGTGGTGGGAGTTTTCTTTGGCATTGTAGTCAATGTGGAAAAGAGTATAAGAGCTCATATCTTCTAGTGAAAGCTCACTTTTGCACCATTCCTTTACAAGGAATAAAAAATTGTCCTAGACCAAATAAAAAAGGGTTGCCAAAGGAAAAAATATTGGCTTATATTAAAGAACAAGAGGATGTCAACATGACAAGTAATAGATCCTCTTGCCAAGAGAAGCTTGAAAAAACCTTCTAGTGGCTTCTCACAACTGGCTGGCCCACATCCTTTCATGCCAATGCCACCATCTTTTGGAGAAGAGAATGTTTCAGTTTCACGAAAAAGAGGCTCATTGGACAAGGCCTTCAAAAATGACATTAGGGAGTTTGCAGATCAAAGTATTGCTCGTTGCATTTATGGCAATGGGCTTCCTTTCAACATTGTTAGATCACTTTATTGGCAGGATATGGTGAAGACCCTTTGCAATACACCTCCTAATTATTTTTGTCTCGGGCATGAAAAGGTGTGAACCACCTTATTGGCGAAGAGAAACTTTCAATAGAGACATCATTGAGAGTAATCAAGGATACATGGCTCAAAACAGGTGTATCCACCATTTCCGATGGATGGAAAGATTGCAAAAATAGACCATTGATCAATGTTATAGTAGTGTCCCATAAAGGAGTGATGTTTTTGAAGGCAGTGGATTGTGAGGGGCAAGTAAAAGATGCAGGTTTCATTGCCAATATCCCCATAGAATACATCGAAATGGTGGGGTCTGAAAATGTTGTCCAATTCATAACGGACAATGCTAAAAATTGTAGGGCAGCTAGGTCTATAGTGGAGAGTACATATAGACAAATTTTCACCATGTGCAGTCCACTCAATCAATTTGATATTGCAAAAGATTTGCACACAAATTGAGTGAGTCAAACAAATCTACATAGAAGGCAAGGAAATCCAAATGTTTGTGACTAATCATCATATGTAAGAACACCCCCTGATTTTTTTCCAATTTTTTGCACTTATTCCCAATGAATATCAGATGAGCATTTTGTCAAATAGTTTGAATACAATAAAGCTTGGACATCATTTCACAAATAAACACAACAAAATTGATTTCTCCAATACCAGAATTAATAAAATTCCTTTCAGACATGAATTCCAAGTAAAATGTGCAATAACAAATATTTATTGATGAGTTTATGAGCAGCTACAGCAAACTGAATATTACAGAAACAATTGCACAGAGCTAAAAAATCACAAAAATAATATTTTATTATTTGGTTGACCTCATGACAGCTTCCCACAGTCCAAATAATAATCTAGCTTGACTTCCAAATACTCCTTATGCATAAAACAGCATGTACAGCAGCCTTAAAGGTTGGTATGGCAACCTTGAAGGATGTATGACAGCTCATAACAATTTACAACTCCTTATTTCCTGCGCCAACCTTGTTTGACTTTCCAACAAGCTTTGTTGACCCCTATGTGAGTGGTGTTGGAGGGATGTTGAGGCATATAAGTCTTCAAGTACTATCACTACCTTATTCCTTGGGAATTGTGATATGGTACGGCAGCTCAAGGTGTTGTGGCAGCCCCTTTACACTTCAACATTAACTCATCTTTGACCCTTAGAAAGCTGCACTAGAGTCTTTATGACCTTTCAAACGTCTTCACAAAGAACCATTACTTTTCACTATGGATGGGTACGGCCATTCTTTAGTACGATTGGGAATAGTTCCTAGCAAATATAAATAATATTTGATTTTTTTTCCCTCCTCTTCCTAGCACACACACACACAGCACAATTCTTCTATCCCATCTCATCTTGCACACATAGCACTAATAAATATAAATTTTCTTGCAAATCTGGTATAATTTAAACCTACAAACCTAGCAAACCTGGAAAACTTGTATAGATAAATCATTTTACTCCAAACCTTTATTTGCAAACATTCAGCACAAAGGCAACTTCTTTATGAATTGCTCCAATGGAATCCAAGGGTTTCCATCCCCAAACTCCAAATCTTCAGCTCACTATCAATCCCTAGATGGAATCGCACTGTCTTCCGAGATTTCATCCATTGGGAAAACCATTCGGGTTTTTGTCCCTTCGATGAGAAATCTAGTCAGAGGCACAAATCTCCAAAAGAGAAATAAACAATATCCAGAATAATGCAAATGAGCTCACAAAATTCCTTTTATATCATTTTCGAAAACTTTTCTAAAAATATAAAATAAAATCACTTTATAAATTAAATAAGCCTTATTGCTCCAAAAAGTGATTTATATTATTATTTAAACATTTTCAACACCCAAAAAAATCACTTTATCAATGTCCAACATTTAAAACTTTCAATTCTCATTCCAATGAGCTATTATACTAAGGTGACCATTAAAATTTTTTAATAAAATTAGCAACCTTAGAAAAAATAATTAAATTATAACTCAGACACAATATAATCCAGAAAATTTTTAGCAATAATCTTCATGGATTGTGGAAATCTACTATCACTAAATTATAACTCATTAATACATCTAAGTTGAGGAAACTATTGAAAAGCATCGGAATCGAAATTTGACTACACTGGAGTGATATTGATGACGAATAATGAGAATCAGACTCGACCGAGTGACTTACTATAAATAGATACTCTCTCCAAAACTCTTGGAGAACACATGAGAAGCTAGAAATAACTTCAGAAAGTGTCATTTGAGCTCACTGGTAACATCAAATAACCCCTCTAATAAGGTTGACACACCAAGAAGGTCAAAGCCAATTGCAATGCAAGAGAACCCAAAAACAGGGACATTACATCATATGTCACGAGACATCTTTAGGACCACCTTCAAGTTGGAGTTGTTGAAGGTTATTCAAATTTTATTTTTTAATGTACTTTTTAATTTTTTTATTTTATTTTTTTATTGTTGATATGTGACATGTATTTTTTATACAATGTCAAGTTTTCAAAACTCAATTTACATCTCACGCAATTGTCTTAAGACGACTTGTGAAGGTGTGAGAGGCCTCGAGTTCTATGGTCATCAACAACCGCTGGAGTGTATGGATGTAGTCAAGCATAGAAAGAGCCCAAAAGTAAAAGCATTGATCCTAGATGATGAGTGGTGGGCTTGTGTGGAATATGTTTTGAATTTCACTGAGCCCATCATGAGCTTGATTAGGTATGTTGATATTGATCGCCCATGTTTGGGTGAAATTTATGATGGCATGGATGTAATAACCCATCCTTAATTTTTTTTTCAAAACTTCACAACTTGTTAGCGTTAGCCAATAATCAAAGATAACCAACTGATGTAAACTCCCACTTTTTGATCACCCAGAGCCCGATGTGGGCAAGGTGAGAGCATACGGTGGTAAGGTTACAATGCTATGCTATAGGAACGAGCCACTTGTTCAATGGGGTGAGTATGAAATCTTCAAAACATAGGAAAAATCCACTTATTCAATGGGAATTACAAATTGCAAGAAAGCACTTGGTGGCAAGCCGACCAAGCCAAAGAAACATCCTCTGCTTGTTCAACGGGCGTAACATGAAAGTAAAGTAAAACTCAACCACTTATTCAGGGAGAGCACCACTTATGCAGTGAGGTAAGTAGCAAATGTGTACAAGAGCAAAATCACCAATGGTACTACCAAAGGTGTTACAATGAGCTCAATATAAAACATTCTAGAATAACATAAGTTGTTGTTGCACTATGAAAATGATGCTATCTAGAAGCTCAACTCCCCAAAATGATACTCCAACATGAAAATAAGAACTCCCCCACAAGATATAACAATAATACCTCAATAGGAAGACCCCCAAGTAACTGAAGAAGGTCTAGAACGTTGCTGCTACAAGTCGGATGCAAAGTTTCAGGTCTGATACACCTCCAACCAGCAAGCAAATGATGATCACAACTTCGCTCCAAGCACACCCAAACACCCCCAAACATCATGGAGTTATCAACCAAGGCCTAGTGAAGACTAGGCACCAATATGAAGACAAGTATGCAACCCCAAGGTGAAAGGAAAGCAGCAGCTTCATCAAAACACCAACTTGCCAAACTATACATCCTAGCTAGAGGGGCGACCAGCTAGGAAAAATCAGAATCTCCTCCTAAAAACCTGCAACTTCAAGCAATGGGGCGCCCAAAGCCTAGAAATCCATTTGTTCAATACCCACAAAAATATCTTCAACCCTCCAAATAGCGTGAGCACAAACATGAAGCAGCTGGGCTAGGAGAGGTACGGACCAGCAAGAGCACCAAGTCTGAAAGTTCACTCCAAAAGCTCCAATATATGCACTAAAATAACTCAACCATATGCAAACAATACTAGAAATTATCAAAGCAATCCATCAACCAAACTTCAAAACTGAAAACATCACCAATAAGCCCAATGGAAGCTCCTAAAATGAAGCTACACCAGTCCAACTAGGGAGTATCTTTCAACTCAGAAACTAGAACCAACCATTGAGGGTTTTCAACCTCAAGGCCTTGAAGAATTCCCGCATCATGCCAGCAGCACTTTGTTATCAAATTCTCAACATAACCAAATGAGAGCTCTAAGGGGGTTTAAATAGAAAATAGGGTTCCAGTTTTCAAAAAGCTTATCCCTCCAAAAGGGACGCCAACCTTGGGAAATGATATTTCATTTTATTTTTTCTTAATTCTTCCTTTTGGGCATCCAAGCTCAAGCCCCACCTTTTTAAAACAACTTTAAGTCCTCAGCGTTAGGCGTGGGGTACAAAGGTGAGCTTTAAACTTAAGTTATATTTGGCCTTTTGAACTCAATAACTTTATAACTTAAGTTGCAATATTAGCCTTTTTTTAGACTCCATGAATGGTGGAAGCATTGAATTGCCAAAAATGACAAAACTCAACAATTGAAACTGCCACCACTGCCAAAAATAGAAACCCTGTACTGAGTTGCTGCCAGGACCACTACCAAAAATAGAACTTACTAAAAATAGCATTCTGCTAAAAATAGTGTGTCCAAATGCCAAATTAGCCCTAACTGAGATGCAATTGTGACTTACTAAAAATAGTAAGTGCTAAAATATCAGTTACTATCCACCAAGGATCTCAAAAAACCCAAAAAACACTTTGGCAATCCACTACCATTACCCCCTGAAATGCTGACAAGAATCCTCCAAGACTCTTGGAATCCCCTAAAACACCTCTGAATAGTCTACAAGACTCTAGAAATAGGCTAACGGTCATTGAAAATCTTAGGGCTTAAAAAGAGGACATTATAATGGATTCCATGGTGGAGAAAATAAGAGCAATAATAAAAGCCAATGAACATGACCCAACGAAAACATTTTTCAAAATTGTACAAAAGATTATCGTTGACTAGTGGAACAAGATGACCATCCCCTTACATCTCTTAGCATTTGCTTTGTCGCCAAAGTATTATAGCAAAGAGGTACTCTCATTGCCAACAAGGATGCCCTAAGGCTGCATTTAGAAAGATATTTTCAAATGAAGATATCCAAAGAATTGTCTTGAGCGAGTTTGGCCAATTCATATCTTCAAAAAGTCATGATGTTTCCGCTCTTCTAGACAAATATAGGAAAAGTGTTGATGAGTGATGGTATCTACATGGTCAAGGCTCCATTTACTTGCAGCCTCTTGCAATTAAAATAGCCTCCCAAGTATGTACCTTTTTCTTCTTTTTTTCTCATTTTTCATTCAATGCTATTACGCTATATATTATATTTTTATTTCATAATTTATGTTTAAATTTTGAATTTATAAAATTAAATACTAAATGTTGCATGCAAACTCAATAGGTTGCAAGTTCTTTCGCTAAGCAGAATAGGAGTACATGCTCCTTCATCCACTTGATCAAGCGGAACTATTTGGGTGCAAAAAAGGAAGAGGATTTGATCTATATACACTCCAACCTTCGTCTCTTGTCACATAAGAAACCTGAATACAATGAGGGTGTGACAAAGAATTGGGATCTAACCCTTGAGTGTGTTGATTTAGATGCTACAGTTGCATAGCTTGCCAAAGTTTCTATAGATGAGGTAGCTTCTGCACTTGACACACCTAGTGGGAGTGGCAATCCAATTGATTGTGGTTCAAATGAAATTGACCTTGATGCTTTGATAAAGAACATGAAGACAATATTGATTGTAATTTGAATTTCAATTGTGTAATGACATTTTGACACTTGAGTATTTTCATTTTTGCAAATTATGAATGAGGTATTTAAATATTCTATTTATTGGAAATTATAAATATCACTATTCTTATAATTAAATTTATAATTTTGAACATGTTATATATATATATATATATATATATATATATATATATATATATATATTCTCGTACCCATACCCAAAGAAAAAAATTGTCATACTGTTGTACCGGGTTCCAATACCCGTACCCGAACCAATAACTTAGGTTTGGGTCAATCAATTAAAGCAATTGTGATTTTTCTACCAAGTTGAACAAAACATCATATCTTATGATGGCCCTTTTACAAATTTTGATAGTGATGTCACAATATATACATGATGGAGTGTTTATAACAAGGAAAATCATAAACAAATATTATACTAACCATTAAAAGTAGCATTGGGTGCTACTGAGAAGGTGTGAGAATATATTAGTAATATTAATAATTGAATCCTCATAAAGCCTAGTTGGCATGACCAAGTGGTAAATATGGAGAGTTGCCACAATGAAGGCACATTGTCAATGCCCACCAAGAACTACTGGGCACTTTAATTGTGCTAATACGGTGAAAAAGTGCACACTATGTGTGCCTAGGGATTCTGCCCTAGTTGATGTCTCATGAGCTGACAAGCCAACAAACCCCCACTATGAACAAAAAAATAATAATAATTGAATCCCCATAACCACCAAGATATTTTGAAAAGGGAAGGAACATAAGATGGGAGAAAATTACCTTCTTGTGACCTGTTCTTCTAAATATTATTGAAAGGAAAATATTACTCGGTTTCTACAAAGGCAAAATGGAAGGAAAATAATAAAATGATAAAATGAATTATACTTTATCCCCTTCTAAAAAAATTCTACATTGTTATGAAAGTGCTTCAATGAAAAGTAAATATAAAACTGTATTTACTAAATATAATGCTATATTCTTCATATTCTGTTAGTGCTTGTATTCTCACAGCTAAGAACATGCGTGTGAATCTATTTTAGGTTTAAACCAATCCAACCAATATGTAAAAGAAGTACAAATATTTCTCAAGGAAGATGAATGAAATGAAAACCAAATGATAGCAATGGTATTTATGTCACTTTCCAATATGCCCTAGAAATGTTGGCCAACATTGACAAATTACATAGCTTTCAAACTCCCGATTTCTGATTGAAGCTGAAATCCAAATTCATCTCTTAAGCAAGACAATGCTGAAATATACTTAAACGCCATTTGAATTCAGAAGCAAAAACTTCTCAAAGCTATTAATTAATCTAAATAGTCACACTAACCCAGCCAAAATGCTTAAGAATCCTTGTGATCCAAGAGGATGAAATGCCTTAAGAGCCATGCACATTCCTGCAACAGACAAATGTTATTAATTCAAAGAACTATTTTAATTGCTGCAGCTTGGCAATTTCAAATACCATTCCAAAAAAAGATGCCCTAACATGGCATGCCTCTAATATGCATAGGAGTGGAATAGTAAATTGCAGAGCCAAAATGGAAAAAAGTACGAGAAATAACATAGATTGCAATATTAAAACTAAGAATGTTCTCAAATTAATATCAATCTTGGATTCTAGAAATAAGAAAAATTCATTAAATTGAACTTGATTCAAATTTTTCCCATCCCACACATCACAAATGATATATATGTCAACAATTAAACCTCCAGCATATCCATATATTGTTTCAATCATACTTTACATTTCCAAATCAGTTGAAGGCCTCCCACAGGTTAAAATTGGTCAATAAGGAGGATCCATATTGGATAATGAAATTTAATATGGTTCAGCTCACAACTAATCCCAATTCACTGGTCAAATTGACTAAGCATGTAAATTGAAACTTTTCCAATACTCCTAGTAAGGAAATTCGGCAGAGAATTCTGCATAAGTGTTTGTAGAATCCATGGAAGCATAACAGAGGTTCAAAGTGGTTCAGGGGTGATCTGGACACCTAGTGGCCAGCCAAGAGGCAGTTGTGGAAGTAGCACACCTAATGGGTTTAGTTGCAGCTGAACTCATCATGCAAATTCATGTAGTGTTGAATTCATCTTGCAGAGAGTACAGCATTGTGATCTATTTCATTCAAACCAAAATTGTACAGGAAAGGAAAAAATAGAAGATTCCTCATGACCCAAAGAATCTCAAGCATTTAGAATTCCATCTCTTCAGAGACTTATGCTACCTGGACTCTCAGTACAGTTTATTCAATGAGCTTGTATATATGTTTTCCATTTGAGGGCTTTGTAATTCTTCTTTATTGAGTGTTTTGGTAGTTGTAGCACATAAGCATAGTAAAGGAGAGTGTGCTAAACAAGTTGCAAAGCATCACAAGCTTCAAGGACACTGTTGATATGTTGTCGGGCTTCTAAGAGACCATGAAAAGGCAAATGGAATTGTAAAGTTGCAAGAGATAGTGGCAAGAAAAGGTATAGTTTATACTCTTCTAAAGTTTAAGAAATCAAAATCAGTTAAGTTGTTTTCTGACAAGATAAGATTTGTATGGGCAAGTTAACTATTGAAAATCTATGCTAATTATGGATCAGATTGATAACAAAGCAAGTTGTGCTCTTTGGTTTATGTAGTTTTGTCAAAATCTGACAAGTTTTGTAGGTTGATGCTTGTGACTAGAATAAGCAAAACAAAAGGGGAATGCAAATTAGGTCCCTTGCAATAGGAGGAATTCACAAGGAAGTTAAATAATGAAGTGAGAAGCACAGCTTGTGGAGAAGAAAGAAGTGCTGCAAGATGATGCACAAAGATTTACCAAATTTGAAGAGGATATTGCCAACAGTTCCAACTCCAAAGGGATGGTTGATAGGTCAGAGAAGATGTTATAGAATCTCATGGTGAAGCTATACTTTCCATGCAAGTTCTCAAAACAAATGAGGACCTGAGCAAAGAGCACCCTAACACTCATGAGAAAGAACTTCTCTGTGCCAACTAAGCACCCTTCAACTCAATTGCCATTCACTATCAAGTCAAGATAAAATGTATCCATATGAAGGTGAAGTAAAGACTGAAAATCTTGGCCAACTGTTAGATCCAACTTCACAAATACTTCAATTTGCATCACTACAATGAAGATAGCAAATCTCCTTTGTATGGTGGAAATTGACTAGTCATGCACTTGGTTTGAGATTTATGTGCATTATTTGTCTCTAAGAAAACTACCATCAATTTCTTTGAGGGATAAAATTAAAATTTTGACTATAAAGCAATTCTATCCCACTCATCATGAAGAGGAAAGGTTTATCAATTGGAAATGCTTTGGTCAAGGATAAGGCCAAATTATGTAGGCTATACAAATGAATTATGAAAGGTCATCCAAATGGGTTCAAATTCGCAAGATGATGATATCAAGATGAAGTACAACACAAGATTGCATAGCCATCTAAGGAATCCTATGTTGCTGGCTAATCCTAAAGATGTGGATGAGGCATTTGTTCAAGTCCAACACCCTCTTCAAATGCACTAAAACATCAAAGTACTTTGAAGCCAAAAGGGAAAGCTAATTGTAATACTGCTGCAAATTTTGCAAAGAAAGAAACTAACATTTTGGGCATTATGATGCTGATGGTCCAGCAGCTGAGGCATATTCAAAATTAAAAAATGCATCTTAATAGGAGCAAAAGGAAGGGTGTGACTTCCTTTGAAGGGAAGGAAATAGGAAGCAGTTCTAATATAGACAAGAGGATTGTTTCCACTTCCATCTCAGGGGAGATATGCCTCAATAGTAATGAGACTCTTGATGAAGGTAAATCACCAAAATCTTTCATGTCAAAATTAAAATTAAGAAAACAAAAGTCAATATTCTGATATTTGTCCACAAGCAAATCTGGTTTCTAAAGAGTTAATAAACAAGCTCAGTTTGATAACATGTAGTTGCTCTGAACCTTATTCATTGGGTTGAGTAAAGAATGGATTGGAGACAAATGTCACCAAACAATGTAATGTAGTTTGGTATAGATCAATATTTTTCTGATGAACTTGTGGTACATATTATTCCACTTGATGTTTGTGGTGTAGCCTTTGGTAGCACATACATGCATAAAAAGATGCTATTTTCATGAGAAGAACCAACAAGTACCGTTTGATCATAAATGGGGAAAGCTACATCACCAATGCATATGAAAGTATATCATAATCAAATATCTCCTTGGTAGATACCAATCAAAGTAAAAGATTGATCAATGCTAATGAGAAGGTTCCTTTCCTTCTTTTGAGAAATAAGCAAGATAATGAGTTAGTGAACTCACACCTTCTAGCATGTCTACTAACAAAGAAAACACAAGTTGAAGAGTTGTTACTATGTAATTCCATAGTTTTTTCTCCTTTGATGTAATGTCCCCTTTTTCGGCATGATCATGTTTGATGGTGGTTAGCCTATTACTCAGACTCTCGTAGGCTAACAGGTTGTGTTTAGAGGGTCAGTGACATTATCTGGAGGAGTTTTATCATTCTCAGTTCAAAGTTCAGTGATTGGCTCAAAGCAGGCTTTGGCAGTTCAGGGGTTGACAACTTCTGACGGCACAGAATTATATGGAGTTTTGAGAGAGTTATGAGTATTTAAATGATTTAAGTTAATTATTAACTTAACACTTTATTATAAAGTCAAATTGACTTTATACTTTTTACATCACTTAAATATTTCATGGAAAGTGATTTAAAATTAAATCACTTAATCTTCAAAGTGGGCGCCCAAAATATTTAAGTCAAACTATTGAAAGTGACTTAAATATATTTTAAAAGATTTAAATGATGAAAAGTGGCATCATCTTCTTGAAATGCGTGCCCCTTGAGGATATAAGCATTTTTGGCAATGAGAAACTCTATTCTTGATTATTTTGACTTTGCCTTTGGTTTTCTTCTATGCTATTCTCTGTGATCAAGGTTTGAGTAAATCTTCCATTGAAGAACGCAATTTCTTCAGTGTTGAGCATTTTTGAGATTGTGAGAGACCAGTCGAATTAGTGCATCTGTGAGGGCTTCATTCAAAGGTTCTACATACTACAATCAGAGTTTTATTATTCAATTTTTACTTGTTTGTAATAAGGAAAGGGGTTTCTTCACCAGAGACGTCATCTTCAACAGATCTGCAGCTTTCAGCTTTGTTCCTTTAGTTTCTTCCTTTGGTCGTACCTTTGCCTTGAGATTTGTGCCTTCCTAGAGGTTTGGCGTGTGAAGCTTGTAGCTAAAATGCCTTTTTTTTGTTCTTGATTGTGCTTCATTCTTGGTGGCTACTCCTATTAGCCTTTTGTATCCTGTTTCAGAGTGGGAGAAGTCATTTTTGGAGGCCAGGCGTCCATATTTGCCAATTTTCACCATTCTTGGCTAGCGAGTTGACTTATTTTCTTAATAAAATAATCTGGAGCATTTCAGGTACGTTCATGAGTTGTAAATTCATTATTGAGGTTGTTTATTACTTTCTATAATTTTGATTTACCAAAAATAGCTCAAATTTACATTTTATGAGCTTTTATATGATGCGCCCCTTCTCTTTTTTCTACAAACTTTCTTTAAAAAACTAAAAAACACAAATAAGATAAGAAAAAATACAGGGGTTTGAGTTGTGAGCCAGCAGGACTCATCACATTTGATCTCATGTAGATCCATAGCAATTACTTCTCTGATTTTATGCATGTCCATAGTTATTTCTTTGATTCCATGAGTATTAATAGTGATTGCCCTCTGATTTCATGCGTGTCCATGACTCTATAGTACTTTTTTGATGCATAATACCATATCTCCAAGATTGTTGCCTCTCAAGATGATGTGATGTCTGTGTGCAGCACCCTTATTTGTTTTTTCTGCTTACTCTTGGATCTTCTTTGATATATTTGATTCTTCAATCTTATTAGCAAATTGTCCACTTACCTCACGAAGAGAAGTTACCTTTTCCTCTTGTTCCTTCTATTCATTTTACTCATATTCTTCTTTTGATTCTTCCTTACAATCTTCTTCTAATTCAATCACTTGCTCTACCATGATCTTGCTTTGGTCTACATAATACATAATATATTGTAAATTCACCTTTTTCTTCCTATACCAAAGACTCATGAACTTCTTTTGCACAATATATTGATTGTTCCCAAAGTCTCTAACCAAAGATATCCAAGAACGATATCCAAAGAATAAAAAATAAAATACCAAAAATATTTATCCATGGTGAGTTTCAAATCTTTAAACAAATCGACTATACTTACCATCTATTTGAGTTTTCCTTGGCCCTTTTTGCTTGAATTTGTAGTTGTTTAGCTAGTTCTATGCTAACAAAGTTATACTTGTTGAAAGGGTTTATGGATATAATGATTTTCTTATGGACGCATTCATGAAATTGAAAGGTCGAATCTTCCTTCCTTGGAGCTAAATTGCTTGCACTCTCTGCCTTCACCTCCTCCATCTTCTCTTTAAATATCCAAAGCCTCCTCTTCCTTATCATCATCATCCTTACTTTCCTATTCCTCTTCATCATCATCATCCTCCCCTTCCTTATCATCATCTTTTTCTTTTTCTCCATTATCCTGATCCTACTACATGTTCTCATCAATTTTTGCTTCTTTCGTCTCCAATCTATCTAAGAAAGCATGTTACAATTTTTCCCAAGAGAGTAAGTTTTCTTTTCTTTTCCTTTTATTTTTTCATAGATCCACATACCATCTATCTAAAAAAAGTTATGAAAATGGAGTAGTTTAAATTGAAACCACCAATGCCTAGCATCAGCATCCCCCTTCCCATTAAACCAAGGTAACTCCATGAATTAGGGTTTGGAAAAACTTGTTTTCAATTGACCACCCTTTCTACCACAAATCTAAACACTAAAACAATGTAGAAAGGTAGAACTAAAAAATTTCTTCACCTATAAAATAGAATTCAATTTGCTCACCCATATTGCAAAATATGTAAATTATTCTAGGGCCACACCTTAAAAAACTCACAAATATAGATTTTAAAGGCTAACTTTTGAGGGTCGAATCCTTTTTCTAACCACTTGTCAAAAAGATCTTAAAAATATCTTTCTAATTATACCTTAAAAGTATCTTTCAAATTATATCTTAAAAGTATCTTTCTAAATATACCAAGATTGCCTCAAATAGTCTACTCTATGAAGCTGGTTAAACCTCTAAAGTTGACTTATTTTTTGCCCTAATTTTGCACAAAAAAATTGCAGAAAAACATATTTGCAGGGTAATGACTCATATTTATGTGGCCATATCTCTCTCAATATTAGTATAATATTTATGATGACCACTGCTTTGGAAATCGCTTGAATTCTCTTTCAAGTAACTCCAAGATCTCTTTACTGGATTCATGTTTTCTAAAAAAAACCATTCAAAACTTTCTCCCACTTTTTCCAAATCAATGTTCTAAGACTACTTGCACAGATCCTCAAATATAATATCTGAAATACGTATGATAATAACAATAATATGCAAAGCATAAATACTAATCAAACAACATAAAAGATATTTGCACGCCAACATGCCCTAATATCCATAATACTCAAAAATAGAATAGCAGTCACACTTCATGTTATATCTCCAAAATGAGATTCCAAACACATGCAATACTCTTCATCCTCCTTACAATGATATACAACTCCTATATCTAGACCTCCTAATATCATAAGGGTAAATGTAATGTCCACATTTTGGCCATACACTCTTGTTTGGTTTTAGCCTATTTGCGGAAATCCATAGGCTACTCAGATGTGCAAATTTAGGGTTTCCACTTTCATTAAGTCTTGCTTCCAGCTCAGTTCTGCTTTTTGTGAGGTAAACTTACTATTTTTCGCAGTGGCTATTTTTAGTAAGTCTAATTTTGGCAGTGGCATCATCAGCAGTTCAACTCAAGTCATCTTGTTATCCATCAACTTCAGTTTGGCTTTGGGTTTGGTTTTCTTCATGAGTTGAGTTTATACTTAGTCAAATTTCATGTTTCTCAGTTGTACCCCACACCTAGGAGTAATGACTTCATGTTGTTTTAAAAGAGGGGCCATTAAGGGGGTCAATTGTGCATTTAATGATTTATTAAATGCTTTATTGTTGCAAAGTGAAGTTAGACGCCTAAAGGAGGTTGAGTAATATTTTATTATTTAAAAAAGTAAAATGCAAAAAGGTGGCGTCCCTTTTGGAAGTTGAAGTGATTCAACTTCTTGGAATTTGAAGAGTTCTTGTTGCTTCATTTGCCAATTGAAGCTTATATATTGCTGCTATTTGAAGAGTTGATTATGTTATGTTTTGGAAAGCAAAGTTATGTTGCTGGTTCGAAATCCAGAATCTGGCTAAGGGAAAGCTTAGCAAATTTACTCCATTCTTCGGGCCTGAAACTATGGTTCCCTAGATGGTCTAATGGGGATGTGCTTCATGCAGAAGTGCATATTGAGCATCAAAGTGAAGAAATTTGGTGATGTTTTTAGTATTTTGTGTTGCTGATTTTCATACAGCTAAAGATGATTTTTGTATATATTTCCTTGAGTAAATTTTATTTCATTATGGGTATTTGAGCTAACTATTTCTATGCTAAGGGCGATGCTATTTGCAAAAAATCAGAATTTATGATGAAGTGTGGATTTTTCTAGGAGGGCCATACCTTTTCTAGGGCCGTACCATTAATGATCAGCTTGTATTGGGTTTCGAACTTGCTATTTGGTGATTGTTTGGCACCTACAAACTCATGGTTGTTGGTCGTCTATCCTTCTTGAATGCTGCTCTAAGTTTTGGTGAGCTTTGAAGTTGATTTGAGGTAGATTTGAGCATTTTGATGTTTCATAGGTTGCTGGTTCAATACTTTCAATTTGTTGTTTGTCATATCAGATTTATATCAGTTTAGATTTTGGCTTGTAATTTGGTGATTGAAAAGATTTAGAGTTGAAGAAATCATCCTTCAAACATTTGCATTGATCTTATCATTGTAACACTTGTAAATTGTAGATTTATTTCATTGTAAGGCTGTGAATTAGTAGTACTAATCCAGCCATTTTAATTGCTGCATTTACTTGTGAATTTTAATGCAAACACTTTAACCCCTGGATGGTTTCCTGCCAATGTGGATAAAAAACATGCTAGAAGCTTATCTCTCTTATTTGCAGTTATTTCTATTCATTGTAAAGCTAGTTAGTAGTACTAACGGCTATTTCATTTTATTGCTGCAATTTATACTTGATTACACTCCCACAATTGAGTGGTTGAGTTTTAGAATAAACATCTTTCTTGTTTGTAAATTCCCCCCACAAAATAAGTGGTTGTGTGGACTATTTTCCCCCCACGAAATAAGTGGAAGAGAGGATTTAATGGCTGGCTTGCCGCCTTAATAATGTAATAATCTCACCCACTAAATAAGTGGAGTATTCCCACTGCTTGTGGATGCCTGCATCAGCAAATGAATTATAATTTCAGTTCAGTTTATACCTAATGATCCTCTGACCATATGCTATCACCTCGCCCACATTGGGATCTTGGTGAACATTCTTGGTTAGAGTTACTTTCCATCCTGATTTGCATTTGGAGCTAACACTAATCAGTGGTTTGATGTTGGTTTGTGTGTCTAATTTTGGGGAAAAAAGTAAGGGGAATATTTCAGTAAACCACTAACCCCAACATTGGCCAGCTTATTATCCATTGTAATTATTTACACAATTTATCCCTATGAACCAATATAACTAACTACAAGGATGTGTGCCAAATGTCATCATCTCTATCATCCATTACTATCATATGTTTGTTGGTACCCAAAATTGCTACTCCTAAAAAACTTCAAGACCAATCATATGTGTAGCCAATTGTTAGGTCATTAGTGTCACATCAATGTCAACTATGTTATCTTTCCTATCAAACATTCAAGTCCTTGGGTGTTGGTATGTGTTGGTCCACTAACAATTTATGCATGATTTTCGTCGTGAAAATTATCAAGCTTGAATCCTAAAGGAGATTCTAGCACAAGCAAAGGAAGGAAAGAGTGAAGTTAAAAGAAAGACTAAGGTGGCAAATGCTAGGAAAATGTAGGACTGATTAAGATCAAGGAAAATCTACACCATCTCACTAAGAATCATATATGGGGATCACCTTTCAAGCATAAAGTTGCCACTACATAAGGTCCAAAATTCAACTCACCAATTTCAATGTCTAGTAGAAATCAAAATTTCTATTCTTAGAATAGTTTTCTTTTCTTTTCTTGCTCATTCCCAAATTAGGGAAAGAAGCTCAAAAATCAAACTTTTCAAAATGTTGTTTTTTTGCTTTTCCTACTTGTTTCCAAGAATGGTTGTAGATGGCAAAGACTAAAGGTTGTTAGAACAAGTTTAAGCTTCATCACAAGAAAATGTAACTCTGAGGAAGAATGGTAGTAAAAGAAGAGGAAAAGTTCATCAAGGGTAGAGGTTTCTTTGGGAGAGATGTTCAAAAATGGAAAAGTGGAAGAAATTTAAAAGAAGTTCAAAGATTTTCACAAAATCACTTGAAAATCCTCCAATTTGGCTAAGGGTGGAGATTTCTCCACTACTTGCCAAGTAATAGAACTTGTCTAATGGCTCACAAGCGTCTAAACCTCCACTTTTGACTTGCTAGGTCCAAACCTCCACCAAAAAGCATCCCAAGCAACCAACTTTGGCTCATGTGAGTTTCCTATTCCACATTCCCATGTTTAAATCTCACTTTCTGGTGTCAAAGACACAAACTATTAACTTGCTAACAAACATTAAAAGGTTCCACTTCTGGGTGTCACTCTTCTCATGGTCCCAACTGGTGTTAAATCATTAACTCTTCCACTTTGGCATTGAGTAATAAACTTTCCACCCAACATTAAGATTTAGAATTCTTCACTGTCATGTTCCCTTTTTCAAACGAAGGAACTAATTTAACAATTTAATTTAAGTTGCTTAAAAAGTAACTTTAATTTTATAAAAGGCAACTTATGTTTTATTATTGAATAATAAAGAACCTAAAAATGTTTTTAAAAGAGGGCTTAAGATATTATCAAAAGTGTCACTAGGTCAAGGGGGCAAATTGAAATAATGTAAAGACCCTTGCAAATTTTCGCCTTTATTTTCAGTTTTGATCACTTAGGAATTTCGTCAAACAGTTGGCAAACAATCTCCTTTCAGCTGATAAGTGTTTTCTCCTCTTTGATTTGAGTTTATATGATGATAAAGATGCATAAATGACTTCTAAAAGACTTATCTAAATATGCTAGTGAATTAAAAATGAAAGTATGTTGCAATGCAAATGTATTTCTGATTTCTCAAACTATATAACGACTGAAAATACATGCAAATACTCAGCTACAGCAATGAGACATTTTGTCAAACATTTCATATGCAAATCTTCCAATCTCTCACTCTATTGAATTCTGAACTGCAAGTATGAAGTGCCACTATTACAATGCTTCCAATAAAAATGACTTTCCCATATATGCAAACTGAATGGCAATACCAACTCAGATTCTCATGACAGTGATATAGTGCAGATTTAAATATCTTGATCATGCAATTTACAAACTTGCTGTGAGGACAGCGATTCAATGACTTATAATGCAGGCTTCAATAATATGTAACTACAAAGCACAATATGAAATAATATTCAGTCATAGACATTCAAATCGAATCTTGCCTGGGAGTGGTAGCAATGGCGTCATAATGCACAGAGAGCAGCTACAGCAATCTTTTAATCAGTCGTTTCTTCCAGTAGGTGATGAGCCTGGCTAAGAGACTTCAAGACGTTTCTTTTGATCCCTTCGAATAGCCACGATCCACCTAGCAAAGGCTTCCAAAACAAATCGCATTCTCTCCTTGTTTTGTCCGGTGTCTTCAAAAGCACGATTTTTAATACCCGATACTTCCCAAAGTATTATTATTGAGTCCTTAATGTTTTGGGAAATGACTTTTCAAAACTTCACAATTTAATAATTGGTCAATAATAATCTGAGGCAGATAAGTCGACGTGCCTTACACTTACACAACTTTGTCTTTTATTCTGACTTGGCACTTAATATTTGTCTTATCTAAAAGCCTTTGTCTATTCTGAAATAATCGTCTCCTTTATGAAAGTGGCCCAATAATAATGTTGAAATAATCCATTCAGCATTCTCTTTCACCATAGAATATAATCCTTCAAAGACACGATTTTTATCAGCAAGAATGAACAATTATAATGGAAAATTGATTTACCAAATTGCTGCAAAGGAACCTCTTCAAAAGCTCAATCAAATTCTTTATGTGCCAAATTTGGTCATTGACCATTAAATTTGATATAATTGAACCAGCAAGTAATCAATTCCTCCTCAAATGGAAATGCAACAATACAACAGCTGCTGCAAACCTCCACCTCTTTAGAACTAATTGCAACAATAAACCGGCTGCTGCAATTATGTAGATTCTCCAATAAAATGCAATAATAAACCAGCTATTGCATTTAATCAAACTCCTCAGCAGAAGTGCAATAATACCTTAGCTATTGCACCAACTCAAAGTCTCCAATGAAGCACCTGTAGAAACCCTAGATGGATTCCTCCACAATCTCCAGCTAGAGTTGATCGTTCACAACCGAACCTGGCATCCTAGAGTCTTCAAACCCTCGGACAAGCAAAGCATTCAATCTTCTACCAATCTAGAATGAGAAGTATAATCCAAGACATGCCCAAATGCTAGGTCAACAGCTCCTTATAAAGATTTCTCAACGACTTTCAAGAAGCTTCTAGAAATATATTATTTTATTCTCCAAAATGACTTTATAATATATTATTTTATTTAGTCACTTTTATTAAATTGAATATAAACTCGTCCCTTTTGATATTGATTTATTGGAATAACTTCATAAGTGTTGTACCCCAAAATTAAAAGTTTTGTTACACTTAGATATTTTGAAGAAATGAGTAAAAGTCTTGTTAAATCAGTCAAAAAGGTCAGAATTTGGGTGTGCACGTCTTGCATGAGGGGTCAAAACACAAAATTTTCAATTTCTGACGATCTGGGTCTGCTGAGAACGGCTTAACCTACAAAACCCAGATCTCAGTTTTTCATCCCTAAAATTTAGGAAAACTGCTATTTTTAGAAATTTTCTCGAAATAGTAACGTTTTCTGGGTTTTTCTGGGTTTCAAATGGATATTTCAGCAAAACTTTCTAAAAATAGAAAGTTGGTCCGACAGGTCCGAATCGGGATTTTGATTGGCTCAAAATACGCCCTAGTTTATCAAGCCGGTGCAAATGTAATTTTAAAACATCGGCCCATCGGTCTATTCTCGCTTTCATAAACATAATGAGTTCTGAGGTCATCAATGGAGGTCACTTACCGCCAAAGGCCAAGCCAACTTTCAAACTCATATGCATCAACTAACACCTCCGAGTAAGAGTTAAGCAATGCAATGTTCTATGTACACTTCACGAATGAGTACTCTTTTCAAATTAGAGGAAGCTCCTCGCTGTGCTTTACAGCACTGCAAAGGAAATAACCAAACTAATTCCTCGGCTCTTTTGTTTCCAGCCGTGAGAGGCATGCTATTTCTTGAAAACTATATAATGCTATAAAATTGAGAATTTTTCCGGTTTCAGATTCACTAACTACAATTGAAACCTTAATAACTTAAATTCTATCCAAATTTCAAAACAGAGCATGAGAAAACTGAGCAAGGTTATGACTATCAGACGATAAACGTGTTTAGATTCTCTACTTGAAGGCAAGGTGGCGCAACTATTATCTCAATCTGAACAGGTTTATTGGCACAAAATAGATTTAAGAATTTACCATGATAATCTTATC
This sequence comes from Sequoia sempervirens, assembly GCA_007258455.2. Taxonomy (NCBI): domain Eukaryota; kingdom Viridiplantae; phylum Streptophyta; class Pinopsida; order Cupressales; family Cupressaceae; genus Sequoia; species Sequoia sempervirens. The sequence goes on along the minus strand of VDFB02320089.1, from coordinate 56,879 downwards.
AAACCCTATGTGGCATAACACTTGATCATAATAGTAAAGACTTCACAAAACAAATTTATCATCACAATCTCACAAAACCCTATGTGGCATAACGCTTGATCAATAATGACAAAAGATTCACAAGACAGATTTATCTAAACTATGGAAAGAATCCACTATCACAATTGCATGAAACCCTATGTGGCATAACAATTAACTGTAATAGCAAAGACGCATGAACAAATACCAAAAGAGCAATATTGAGGGCAAGGTAGGCGCAGCATATATTTCTCTCTTAAGCAAAAGTTAATTACAAATGAGCAAAAGCTCTTTATTTATATACATCAAGGTGTAGATAACCCTAAAATCACCTTGTGTTAATTCATACCTAAATGCATGCAAGATTAATTATTAAAACCTCTAATGAAGTAAACTATACAGCTAACTGAAAGCTACCATCGCTAACCTAAGATAAATAACCTAAATGGACCATGCAAGCATGCATCAGCCCTGATGAAGCAGTTAATCGACACTACCTTCGCTTAACTGAACCCTAACCCTAACTCCTCCCCGGTTGATAACCTAAGGACTTAGATAAGCATAGGTTAAGTCAGCAAGTAAACTCAAGACTAAAAGTCGAGTTAACTGTTCAGACTCCAACCCTTTGAAATTAATCAGTAGGTTCCAACCGGCATCACTCCATGTCAACTCATTTAACACTTCACTCAAGAACTCATCGATCTCATTATCTAGTAATTTAACGCCGCTTCAAAACAACTGCTTGTTTCTTAGCTCTTCGCTTCACTTTCTTCACGCCTCAAACTGGCTGCAATCACTGAAATATTCTCTAATTTAGGCGCCATAGGTTCACCTTCAAGGCTGTCACGAATCAGCTTCTCGAACTCTGCTTGAACTTTGTCCAACTCAACATACGTGCCATCTTCAAGAAGATAATGACACGGAATCTGAACAACGAAACCGCTGACAAGTGCAAGTACTCCAACCACATCATCCTTGAGCGAAAACAACTTAGTAGATATCTTCTCACATATTTCCATTCTGAGAAGGTGTTGCTCTCTCCAAGTAAAGACTTTCTCCTGATCCTCATCAATCTCCAAGGCATCGTATGCAACTGACAACTGAGATACTAGAACACGATCCTTTGCCAAATTCTCTGCAACTGCAATCTCAAGTGACTGAACACCCTGACGAACCTTATGCGCATTACTTCTCAACTGATACAAATCTGCAAGAAGATGCCGACCAGCAGCAACTAAACTATCAATCCAGTTGTCCAAAAGTCTGCCATGACTAACCAACTGATCCAGTTTCCGTTTTTCTGCAGGTGTACTCTGAGGAAGAACAGGTGCTCTATTCGGATTTCCGTGAACAAGATCAGAAATGTACTGGCGAAGTTGACTATTTTCAGCCTTGAGTAAGGCTTTATCTTCTCCATCCTTCGTGATTCACTCTTCAAGATTATTAGTGACAATCTTAAGAAGAGTCACATCTGTCTCTCTAGTGGTCCTACCAAGATTAGCCTTAGTAAATGTAAAGTCACCAACTTCGACTTCATCTAAGCTTTTACCCTCTGGAGAACGGCAACTTCAATAACAATCTCTGATTCTGGAGTCTTCTCGATATGCATTGATCTTCTTGTTCGACCTTTTCTGATAAGGTTCACCGAACTCAGATAAATCAAGGTTGTACGAAGGTTCACGCCTCTGTCTTCCCAAAGACTTTTTGAGCCAACAAGACTGAACGATATTTTCAATTCTAGGAGAGACTGTCCCATATGTATCAACTTGTGGTGGTTCAGTTGTCTCCGATCCTGCTTGAATTGGTGTCTCAGGCTCAGAATCTATGTCAATAGGTTGTATGTGAGGCAAACTAGGAGGTGAAACGTGAGGCTCAGCCTGAATAACTGTCTCTACTGGAACCTCAGGAACACGCTCAACCTGTTTCTGCTTCCTCTTACCAGTAGCTCTTTTCCCTGTGTTTCCACTGAGTTTAACCCCTTCAGGAGGTATTATAATGGCTTTGACTCTGGGTCTTGCTCTAGAAGTAGAAGGCAACGAAGAGAAATCCTTTGGCGGCTCTGCTACAGGAACTGACTTTCGCGTCCGTTTGCTCTCCAAGAACAACCTACTAGTCTTGATAACTGATCTGGAAACCTCTTCAATAGAAATATTCTCCTTGGCATACCAATCAGGTGAGCGAAGTGGCTGCCGAGCAACTTGATCCTTGACATATGAATTGAGAAGAACTTCTCCATCATCATCAGATAGACCATCAACATCTTCTGATAGGTAATCAGAGAGCTGACCGATAGTGAGTCTACAATAGTGACGACGACGAACCTCGAATTCATCTTCACAATTAGCCCAGAAATCTTCAAGTGCTGGCTTATGTGCAATCCCTCGCTCTAGCCGATCTGCATAATGACCGAGAGGATCATAGGACCGCCTCTCAGTATAAGTCTTGAGTTTGAACCTTTCTATCTCAGTAGACATAAACCTGGCATCTGTTGCCGCATTGCATGTGAAAATTCCCAATGTGAATGGAAAATTAGCTACAGTCTTATGACGACTACGAAGAAAGAAATGAACATGCTGCATCTGTCTGAGGAACTCCATGAAGATGAGATTATCTGAAGGGTACCTCGGTAACATCAGGGGCTCTCCAACATATCCATAAACCCGGATGTATGTGAAAGTAGGGAACTGGATAAACCAATCCGCCCAAGTCTCCATTGCTGATTTGGCCTCGGCAGAAATACGAATGTGCATTTCATCATCAAGATCTCTAACGGTTCTCATGGAAAAGTGATCATTCACTGCTCGGAAGTCTTGCTCGGATTGAGAAAACTCCAACTGAGGATAATATTCATGAACACGTTGAACACCGAGAGTGCCATTAGTTTTCAGATACCTGAAGCTACCTTGAAATGCAACCAAGTAAGCCAAGTAGGATATCATATGAAACTCATTATACTTGAGAAAGTTAGTAATTTGCTGATGTAAGCAATCACTAATGAACATAGCCCAGTCAAAATGCTCTGTGTCATCAAGAATTCTGGTAATCAGGTAAAACATCCAAGAACGGAAAGTGCTAGCGTCTGATTGACCAGTAACTCGGTTGAGTAAAGTTATCAAAACAGCAACTTCCTCTTTGAATTCGCCACGACCAACCTTCTTAGGCATGTTAGTTTTCTGAACTGTCAGCCATTTCTGAGCTACCTTCCTCTGCGAACGTTGATGATCAGCATCCCATATCTTCTCACAAGCCTCAAGAACCACAGTAAAGTTATCTGAACGAGGAGGAATAGCAAAACATTTTTCTATGTCCTTCGGTTTGAGACTGCAAACAACTCTCCCGTCAATTGATCTGATTTGTCGTGAAGACGAGTCATAATGCTTAATGCAAGCAAGTACGAACTCAAGATCGAAAATAGTAACAGGAATAGATGCCGCTGCCAACAACCCAGAACGCTCAAGATTCCTCAACGAATTGCTACTAACATTCTCCAAACTGCTCAGATTCACCACTGGATAAACATGATTCAGGTCCGTATCTGAAGTTTTGATGAAATTATGTGTAAGAGCCGATTTGACCTTGTAATCAATGAGATTGAACTGCATTTTGAAAATGATGACTTTCGACTGTAAAGTCGAATATACTTGAAGAACTTTCTGAAAACCTCTGGACAAAGCTAAAAATAGCCTCTCATTTAAAGAAATTCGGTTTTTCTCGAACATGGGTTTTCAGGTAATAACTAATTTCGAATAAACCTGAGAAATAATTCTGTATCAGGTTTCAAGCCCACATGCAGCAGATTTTGAAAGCATGAGCTTCGTAATGAAGACTACGCATTTTCAAAAATCTAAGACGTATCTTGCTGCAAACCAAATATGAGAACCCGTGATGATCGATTCAATATGTGTTGAATTTCTTTGACATGCGAAGAAAGTACCTAAGGTGAGAAATAGAAGAAATAAGACAGAAGATAGAAAGTTTTGCTTGTCTGCTTCTGAAAAATCTGCCAACTTCTTCTCTGGAACTCAATGAAACCTACATGCAAAGAGAAAATAAAGTCTAGAATCGCCTTCCTCTGAACAATCTGAACTCGTTGCTTCGAAGAACACTGAATTCGAACACCTGTGGCACCTTTAGCTTGCTGGTTGCTCAAGAAGAATATGAACTTCAGAGCAAAAGATGATGAAATAATGGACGCCATGGCTGAAATATATAGATTTTCATCTTTGAAAATTCGCACTAGGCAAGGAAACCATGAAAAGTGCGCTTGACTTCTAATTGGACCTCATTTTAGTTAACTAGAACTCAAATATGCTAATTAAAGCGCCATGCATTAGGGTTTGCCTTTCAAGTCTTCAGTTAACAATTTCATATGACTTTGACTTCAGTTAGCAATCTATATTAAATTCGCCATCTTCAAACTTGCTTTAGATTCACAAACTTGAACTTGAGGCGACCCTTTTGATAACTAAAGTTAACAATCTTAATTGAGATGAGAAATTCGCCATCTTCATGCAATAAACAATCTAAAAATAGCAACCCTTTTCAATCTTCAGTTGACCTTCAAGAAGTGCGCCAACTTCACACTTATGTTTCAATTTAATTCTAAAAATAACAACCCTTTTGGAACTTCAGTTGTCATTCCTTGTAAAGGGCGTAGCTTCACTAATTAATGCTTCATCAAAAATATCTAAACATGGCGACCCTTTTGAGAACTGAAGTTAACAACTTCAAGCACCATACTTCACAAATTAATGCTTCATCAAGATATGGCGTCCCTTCTTGAACTTCAGTTGACACTAAATGAAGCGCCATCTTCACTAAAATCTCCACAATTGCAACCAAATTCGCCATGCATGTGAACTCCAGTTGACATTCACTGATAATCTTCAGTTAAGTGGACATGCAATCAAGTTAACTCAACATGCAAGATAGTTAACTGAACATGCAAACTAGTTAACTCGACATGCGAACTGAAAGATCACTCAACATGCCAATATACGAACTGAAGATGACAACCCAGAAATCGTTTAGTCTAACTGCAGTCAAAACTCCAGTTAAGGCGTCCATTCAACTCACTTTTGAAAATTCAACTTTGAACTCTCAAGCGAATTCCAAACTTAGCCAAATTTCATGAAAATTTAAGCTAAAACCTCTGTCGGGACCTCTGTTCATCCTCTGACACTGGTTGACTGACTTCTCCGATTAGCTAGCTGACAGGTGCATTGCAGAGCTCAGTAAGAACTGATCAAAAGATATCTTGAGACTGAAAACCATAAAACTGACATCTAAAGGCTCAAAAATCCAAGCGCCTTTTTCAAAAGCTGCGCTTTTCCTCAGACTTAGTCAAATTTTGACTTTTGCATTTCGTACGAAGGGAAAAATAATTCCTTCATAACTTCTATTTTACCAACTTTCAGGACTGGATCTCAGGTTCACTGCGGAACTGACTTCATTTTGCATAACAGCTGCAAAGGCACATTTCTCCAGAAAACATTATCTGAGGGGTGAAAAACAAGGGCGCCTTTTTGAGAAGTTGCTCTTTTCACTCCAGACTTAGCCATTTCTGGAATTGGCTAGAATATCACAAAAACTCCGACTGCAAGCTGCTAAGTCATCCTCTGAACTGACGGAGACAGGCAACGGAAAGCTGAGCGTAACACGGACACATTGAATATTTGATATCATCAGAAAGAAAGCATTAAAGGCCTAAAAAGCTTAGGCGCCTTTCTCAAATTGTGCTCTTTTGCTTTTTCCTCTAATATTCTGACTTAAGATTTGACCCCATGTTTGACCTTTGGTTCACTGACTTCAGCAACTCGGATTCACCCACTGACGGATGCGTCACGAAGCTCACACAAACGTGAGATAAACATCTTGGACAGTATTCAATCAAAATCCTTCATTTGGCACCTCAAAAAGATGGGCGCCATTCCCAAAAGCTGCGCTTTTTACCAGTGTTAGTCAATTTTTACTTTCGCCTTGTTTTGCGCTGTATCCACCACAACTTGCTCGAAACAGGTCCGTTTGGCAAGCTTGATAGCTCACTGCGAAGCTGACGTGATGCCGGACAAATGTCTGCTGGAGGTGACAAACCCTAAAAACAGGATCTGAGCCCCTAAAAGATAGGGCGCCTATTTGAAAAAGTGCTCCCCTCTCCAGAGATAGAAAATTTTGATGTTTTTCGGTCAAATTCTCATTTTCCTTAAATCTCTTCAGTAACAGACTGACATGACACTGACACCAACTCCATATTTAAAAACCCCAAAAACGACTATTCGACAACACTTTAACAAGATTAAGACTCAATTAAGCAAAATGCCTTAGTTAAGCAAAAATTTTGGTTTTGGGTACAACAAAACTTTCAGCAGAAGGCAAGATGATGAACATGCGCAAAGAACGAGAAAGAAGTTGAAAAATGATGAAAATTTTCTAACACTGTTAAACTTGGGCGCCCCAGTGAAGAAAGTGGGCCCATCTTTTTAGGGCATCAAATGTCAGAATTAGGGTTTTCGCCTCCAGTCAAATTTGTTCAGTTCTCTGCCAGCTCCGTGATGGATTCAGCGGTGCAGTTATCAGATCACTCAGTCATCCAGAATTCAGCGTCAAACAGGGGTATCCAAATTGAAGTCGACATGAAGAATTTGAAAAAGATTAAAAAAATTGACTAAGTCTGGTAAGTTTGAGCACCCCAGGTGAAGAAGGGCGCCCAAGTTTTCAAGGGATCTATCAGATGAATTTGCAGATAAGGCTCTAACGTGATCTCGTCACAATTGATCCAGCTTTCCAATGAGATATCTTGCACGTCGATCAGAGTTCGCAGTCACCAAATACGAGGAGCTGAATGTAGGGTCCGACAAAGGCTGAAAACGAAGATTCAGAAGCCCAACACAAAAAATGAAAAATAAACTAACTCCCAGCCAAGATGGGCGCCCAAACTTTTGGAGGCCTTAAATGCATTGTTTGACAAAGTTCGTCCCAGAAGACCCCTTCTCATTCCTCGTCAGCTTCGTGATGAGTATAACTGTCAGTTGATTCGACTCCCGGAGCTCCAAATTCAATAAGATCGTCTGTAAGAGAGTAGTTTATGAAGAAATTTGAAAGTCGTGAAAATGGCTAACTCTGGACAAAATGGGCACCCCTAGAAGGAAAAGGCACCTATGTTTTCGGAGGTCAAAATGAAGGATTTTGCCAGAGGTACCTCCAGAACTTCTTTCTCAGAATCAGTCAAGCTCCGTGATATAAAGAAACCTTATTTCGCTGTCGAGATCAATCCCCATCAGCAGGGAAATGTGAGAGGCAAAGTAGCATGTCAAAATGAATTGGAAAGTTAAAGAAAATGTTAAAATTTGACTAACAAGAAGGAAGTGAAGCCCACGGTGAAGAAGAAGAGCCAAATGTTCATCTGTAAAAAAGAAAGGAAATTTTGAAGTTGCACAAAAAGTTTCAAATTGCAAAAAGGAAGATGGTCCAAGTTCAAGGAAGCTGAGTTTTTAGGGTTTTGGAAATAAAAGCAAAGAAAGCAAAACCCAATCCAAAACCCTAAAGTCTATTTAACATCATTTTTTCATGTATTTTTCATTATTTTTGCAGGTAGCATCCAGAGGAGAAAGTTGGAGCAGCAAGTTTGAAGAATTTTTGTGATTCAAGAATCCATCTTTGCTGGTTTTACATCAGATTTTTCAGACCAGCAAGCATAAACCCTTGCTTTTTCAAGCTTTTTGTTCCAGAAGATCGAATTTTTCAAGCAAAAGGCCAAGGCTTTCCTTTCTTCTGTCATCTGGGTCTTTTTGCCTTAATCTTCTGAAGAATTTTTCAAGAACTTCATCAAGTTGCAGCAAGTGCTTTTATTTTGCATGTCAGTGAAAACCTCAGTGCTTTCAAATTTCAACCATCTGGTTCCTTTCCAATCAATCTTCTGAAGAAAACCCATATCGCAGCTTTTTTTCAAGAAAATTTCAAAACCTAGGGTTAGCTACTTTTTCGATCAAACGTCAGGGTTTTGCAAATTTAATCAACTGGGTCCATTTCTAATCTTGTTCTGAACAAAACCCAGGTGCCAGCTTTTTTCGGGAAAAATTGAAGAAATTAGGGTTTGCTGCTTTTTTAGAGAAAATTCAAAATTTTCCAAAACGGACGATCTGGGTTGTCTTGCATTGAAATTCTGAGCAAAACCCATATCTCAGAAAAATTTCTCAAAAATTTGTCCGTTGGAGCACAAAAATCAGCATTCTAAAAATAGAAATCGCTCAAAACTTGTCAGAACCTAGGCGAGTTTACAGTCATTCTTCAAGTTTTCTAAAATGGAGTACACTCCCAATGTTTTCAAGACCGAATCAGCTCTCTTTCACAATTACATCAAAACAGCTGAGACAGACTTGCATCATATCAAGCCGGTGTTCGATCTACATGCCTTGGAGAGAGCAGGCAACACTTCAATCAAGAACCTAGGACATTCCAGACTCCTCGCAGCAGCGTCAATCCCTATATCAGTTCAGAGTCTTGAGTTCGTAATCGCTTGCATTAAGCATTACAACCCGGCTACCAGGGAGATCCAGTCAGCAGATGGTAGATTGATTTGCAGTATAAAGCCTGATGTGATTGAGAAGTGTTTTTCCATTCCCCCATGGCCTGAAAGCGTTACTCTCTCAAAGGGTGAATGTGAAAGGATATGGAATATGCATAAAGATAAAATTAGTAAGAAGATTGCATAGAGGTGGATGAAAGAAAAACACAAGACCTTGCCAAAGAACATTGAGCGAGGGGAGTTCAAGGACGAGATTGCCATCATCATCACTTTGCTCAATAGGGTCACTGGCTCAGAAGATGCCACCAAGTTTCAACCTTGGATGTTTTACGCCATACCCCACATCATGAAGAAAACCGAGTTCTATGACTGGCCTACCTTGATCAGTGACTATCTACATCAGCAACTAACAGAATACTTCCAGTTTCATGTATTCCACATGGTGTCATACCTAGTCTACCTGGTGGCCTATCAAGGTCAATTCAGAGGATTAAACGTCGAGGGGTCATTGAGCGTACAACACATATATAACTACTATCCCCAATTGGAGTTCACGAAGTCGTTGCACCACTACAAAAGGGTGAACGAGGCTTTTCTGATGTATACAATGCGAGACCTAGACAATGAGTTGCATGTCCGTATATCTTCAGTTGCCAGGACAGCAATGGCAGAATGGGCGGATTGGTTTATACAGTTTCCTACCTTCACCTATCTTAGGGTCTATGGTTATTCAGGTGCCCCGCTCATGTTGCCAAGGTATCCATCAGACGAGGTCATCTTCATGGAGTTCTTGAGGCAAGCTCACGGTGTCCACACAGTCTTGAGGAACAGAAGGAAACCCTCCCTCCACTTTCCATTAGGGTTGGGAATTTATACATGCAGGACTGCTGCAGATGCCAAGACAATAGGAGAAGAGTTAGATAAATTCCGTCTCAAATCTTACAACGAGAGACGATCATTTGATCCTCATGGTGTCTACGCTGGCCGATTGGAGAAGAACTATGATCATATAGCCACACTGGAAGATTTTTGGGCTAATTGTACAGATGAGTTCGAGGTGCGGAGACGTGGTTATAGCAGGCTCACTCTCCATCAAATGAAGGATTGCTTAAATGAAGATATAGAAGGGCTATCAAATAATGATGAAGATGTGCTTCTCCCGATATACACTCAGAAACGAATTGAAGATCAGCCCTTACCACAAGTTAACTGGGCAAACAAGGAATCTCTTTCAGTTGAAGACAGAACAAGACAAGTCCTTGAGCATAGTAAAGTTTTCTTGGTCCTTAAAAGGAAGAACTCCATTCCAGTAGCAGAGCTGCCAAAGACAATTCCCTCTTCTTCCAGAGCGCAATCAAAAGGGAAGGGTAAAAGTCAGTCTCAAGAAGGCATCAAAGGTAGTAGATCAAATAAAAATGTAAAAAGAAGGTTGGATTTCTCAGGCATAGTCATACAGGAGCAGCCTACAGCTGATTCAGAAGTTCCTCCTGACGAGCCCATACCTCAGAATGAAGCAGAGGAGCCACCTACAACACATGTATCTGTACCTTTGACAAGTTCTTCACCAATTCACATTGATCTTGATATCGAAGATGATGAGGAGATTACCGTTGCACCTCCTGAGGAAGTTAGTAAAGATACTACTGTGTCTTGGCTTGAGAACTCCTTAGGAAGGGTTAGGAGAAGGCCTTCATATCAAGTGAGTGTTGACGATCTCGATAACATCTATCAGGAACCTCCTAAGAAGAAGGCAAAGAAGCAAGTTCACTTTGATAGGAATCCTGATAATGAGATAGTCATGGAGACTGCAGTGCCCCCAGAAGACAAGAATAGGGATGAGGTGAACATGGATGACTTCGTCATGGTCAAGGCTAATCTCGGTAGAAATACTAGACATGCAGATTTGAGTCTCTTCAGAGTTGCATCAGAAAACCTTCAGGAAAAAGTACTCAAGGATGGAGAGGACAAGGCAGCCCTCAAGGCTGAAAATCAGCAGCTCAGGCTTTTCATTTCTAACCTTGTTCATGGTTCTTCACAAGCATCCCAGTTGCTGCCCCAGATTCTAGAGACACCAGCTGATCATCAGCAGTTAAGACAGCTGGTCATATGTGGGAAAGAGACTCAGGAGTGGATCGAAAGTTTCATTGTCAGAGGAAGGGAGATCTTGGCACGGATGTTCCAGTTAAGGGAAGATGCTCATAAGCTACGTCAAGGTATCCAAGGATTTGAACAAACACTGGCTGAAGTAAAACCGAGACATGAGATCATCATTGCTGATTTAGACACGGCTTACGGTTCAGCAGTTTCAAGAGAACACAAGAGACAAATCCTTGCCTAGAGAGAGCGTCATATTTTCAAAGTTAAAACCTATGAGAGGATATCCGAAGAATTCATCGCCTACAGACAAAGGGTGATTGAAGTTCTCCTTTTCATTGGTGAGTTTATCATAGAGATCCCTTCTCAGTATAGTCTTGAAGATGGTTCCTACGTCAGGCTTGAGGAAGTGCAGGATCAATTCCAGAGTGTTGTTCGCAGTTGCAATCCAGTTGGCGGAAGGATAGGCCATATTTCAGTGATGTCAGCAAAGTTCGAGAAAGCGGCCAGTGATGTCAAAGATTTCCTTAGATCTATTGCAGATGCTGAAGATATTCTTGAAAAGCGGTGTTTTGCTATTGAGGGCATAGATGCACCGAACCGGGACACAGTTTCTAATTTTCTAGCGGATGTGATCGAGCTTTAAAGCAGCTTTCTTTTAGAAGCTTTCTTTCCCGCTTTCTTTCTATTCTTGGAATGATCCTTATCCATTCTTTGAGGATAGAAAGAGGATAAGATGTAATAGTTGGCGTTTCCCGCTTTTTCTGCTTTCTAGGGTTTTAGATGTTATCTTCTTTCTAGATTTAGTAATAAAGTTTGCTTGTTGAGCAAGCCCTAGATTGTGAAAGCAAGGAGATTTTAGGGTTCCCTACTCCTCTGCTTCTCTATAAATAAGAGCCTTTGCTCATTTAGTTTCTTTAACCGTGCTAGTGAGAACAAAACGCTGAGCCTATTGTGCCTTCTATTTGTTACTCAAGTATTGTTCAATTGTGTTGTGATAGCAAATTGTTGAGCCTCTTTAGCCAACAAGGAGTTAGTGTAATTGCTGTTTTCTATTGTGTGAAGAGCAAGATTGCAAGCCTCTTTAGCTGCAACCTCTTGTTCAGGCATGTTAGAAGGGAGTTATGTTCCAGAGATTTGAGTAATAAAATCATGAGCCTCCTTTGCCTTGATCCAAAATCTCAGATTTCCGTTATTTATGTTTTGCTTTTATGATCTTGATTTCAACTTGCAGTGAAGTGTGTAGGTGTTTGTTGAGAGAGAGATTATTGAAGTATTTTGTCAGAAGATCTACCTTGTTAATTTCTAGTTTCTCTTGCTCTACTATTACTTGAGAAAATAGAAACGTCTTTAGTTTAAGCTAGCCGTAGTTGAAACTTCTTATATCAGAAAATCTCAGCTGTGGCGTTTGTGTTTAATAAACCTTGTGCTCTAAGCTGATCAAAAAGATAGGCAACTTAGTTTTAGTTTACTTTCTTTCAACACCATCAGCAAGAGGGAGCTTCCCCTCCTAATTTGAAGAGCAGTTTATCTGTGCATAGCTGTCCGTTTCAAATATGCATACCAGAGGTGCGAATTTAAACACCAACAATAAATAATCAATTTAATATTCCCACTTTATTTTAATTAAAATAATCAATTAAGCTATCCTTTTGAAATATCATTAATTGGGACAACTTAATCAATTAATTTAATTAAATTACTTCACCTTCAATTTGGGGACATTACAAATAATAATTAAAAAAAGATTTTTATTGACTTCTTGAGGAGGCTAAAAATAGCAAATAGGTGATTATAAAAGGAGCTAGGCTTAAAGAAAATGATCCATTTTATTGTTGCCAAAAACCCCTTTCTTGAATATTGAGCATCTAGTGTTCATCTTTTGGCCAAAGGATGAGAGAACATATTACTTCATTAAAAGGTATCATAAAGAAACTCACGGAATTGCTATAAATGCTGACATGTTTGTTTCAATTTAACAATAATTTAGTTTGATAGCATGAAGTTTCCACAGTCCATAATCAAAATTAATACTGAGATTTCTGGCTTGCAACTGTGTGATCAAAAAGATCACACAGTTGCAATCCAGAAATCTCAGTATTAATAATTTAGTTGTCCTTATTGAAAAGCATATCTTCAAGCTAAAACAATATTACAATAATATTTCAGTCATTCCTATTCTGAATCTAAAGCGACAATTACATACGTGGAAAATAAAATGATTTGCACAACACTGCAGTATAAGTAAAACAGTAAACAAATACAGTTTTGGGAGCATTAACAAATTAATCAGTGATTATTAAGATTTCTGTTAAAAATATACAATATACGAATATAAACAAATCAAGTACTCTGACAGATGTGGTCCATAGCATATGTGCACCTCGTGACTTGGTAGATGAGTCAGTCATATTTCCATAGGAATCAGAATAAGGTAACTGCAAGTGCTCCACCTGCTCTCCACTATCAATATCCCAAATCTCAACCTGTTTTAGAGCATAATGAGATAAGAACTCAAATAAAAGAGAATAAAACAGCCTGATTTCTATTAATTCAATCAAAATTATAGAATATACCACAGATGTCTCCTCTCCTGCAACAGCCATCAACGTTCTTCCGTGGACAGGGCATAGAGATGAAATAGAAGCTAAACACCAAAGAGCCAGAATATAGTAAGTGTAACCACATCTCAATAAAAGTATTAATTACTAATGAAGGCATTTTCTTGAATGCATACCAATAATGAAATAACATCCAAATAATTTGATAGTATTCTTAAAATATAAATTTCTCTGACAAATTTGAAAACACATAACTTTCTCTTTTTCATTTTTTTTCTTTTTTGAAAAAAAGCATCTTGTTTACATTGATGAGCAGAAGAATACAAGAAAAACCTCTTCCTATAAAAGTGAGGAAAGAAAGCACCTGGGCCTGCACTCCAGTGGTCAAAGAGACACTTAGCTCTAACAAACACGGCTAACTTAAAGTTCAACTTAAGACTTAGAAATTGGTATTATTAAAACAAGGTCTCATAATTATTTAATATTTATCTAAATTATGCGGTGTCTAACTGATGGTAATAATTTAAAGGATATTTCTAAAGCTATGAGTGTATCCCTAGAGACAATTAAAAAATTCAAAGTCTCAACTAACCAAGAATCTGATTTCTAGACTTGAAATGAATTAAGAACATCACCATCATATATTTAGCCTACTATCATCTATCGTGGGAATGAATATTTATAATTCCCATAATCATGTATAAAAAATCTCTTAGGACACATGTATTTTATTCTTTAGATTAATTTGCATGTAAGTAGTTACAGTATGAAAGTTCGTCAATGAGATATTATATAATTCACCAGATAAGAAGCTTATTATATAATAAGAAAATGACAAACTGATAGAGAATATAAGCTGAGAATTGTGTCTATGTAAGGCTTGTATAACACAAACTCTTCAGCACTACACTCTCACCTAATTTTTTTTTAAAACCAACAATAAAGTTATGCTTTCCAAGGAATTGCCACAAGAGCCCTTAATAACCAAAGAAGGAACTTGAAAGAATTAATCTGCTAATGGTTGAAACGACAGCTAGAAGTATCATACACTTTGGCGAGCTGCAGAGCGCCTTCTGATCATAGGAATATGTTGGCATGACAATTCACAACTCTGGAGTATGAATTGGCCACGGACAGCTATGCACAGTGCGTAATGACTGCTCTTCAAATTAGGAGGGGAAGCTCCCTCTTGTGCCGATATGCGTGAAAAATAAAGTAATCTAACTCCTATCTTTTTGACTTAGTTGGAAGAGGCACAAGGTTAAGGAAACCAAGAACGTTGCAGCTAAGGATTTTCTCTGGTTTTGCAGATCTTAACTACAACTAACTAAATGTTTTTAATCTATCCTACTTCCTCAAGAGAAACAGAGCATGAGGACTTAGGAGCAGGGAATGTTTTGGATGATAAACTTTATAACAGGATTTCCAAGGAGGAGAGACCCCTATCCGAGGCGTAGGCTGATATAAAGGTTATTAGGCACAACATCAAACGGCAAGCTTAATTACTAAATTTTCAAGGAGGAGAGACCCCTATCCGAGGTGTAGATATGCAACAAGCTTATTAGCAATAACACTTAAACGATAATTCTTCTCTCTAAATTTCCAAGGAGGAGAGACCCCTATCTGAGGCGTAGATATGAAAGAACAACTATTAATCACAATACGAAATAACAACCAGGACAGCAAATTGCATTGGCGAGACACACATACAATAAACAATCAAACTAGCAATTATATTTAATCTAAGGTGAACCATTACAATGACAATAACATTTAGGCAAGGCGGCACAACTATTTATTATCACCATAAAAGTTCGTGAACAAATACTGAATAGCAATACTACAGGCAAGGTGGCACAACATGTATGCTATCACAAGCAAAAGTTAATAACAAATGAGCAAAGGTGCTCTTATTTATAGACATCAAAGGTGTAGGGAACCCTAAAATCACCTTGAGTCAACAACCAGTCTTGCAAGCATGCAAGGTTTTATTGCTAAACCTAAATAAATGAAATTATACAGTTAACTGGAAAACTACCATCAGTTAACCGAAACAAGACTAAACTAAACTGGACATGTGCAACATGCAAGTCCTTATTGAAATAAAAGATAACTAATAACTAACATCAGTTAACTAATCCTAACTGAAAGTCTAAAATCCTACAAAGATATCTCCAAGGATGAGATGTGCATAAAATCAGCAATTAGAACTCAAGACTGATGTCGAGTTAACTGCCACTCCTGACTCTATCCTTGAAAATAACTACAGGTTCCAACTAACTGACTACTCCAAGCCATCACGGGCTATCACCTCGTCAAGGAACAGGTCGACTATCTCCTCCTCTGACACTTTGACACTATCCACGATGATAACTTGCCTATTCAACTCCCTCTCACCATCTAGTCCCTCAAAAATATGGGCACCCTTGGCTAAGAGGCGTGCTTTTCACTCTAGTGTTAAGTCATTTTTTCATCTCCCTCGTTTCTCGTTCAATCTCTCGTATCAGGTGCTAGACAGATCTTTCAGGCTAGCTAGTAGGTTCATCGCGAAGCTGACAGTATTCCGAAGAAGTCTTCTTGGAAGTGACAAATCTCAAAACTGAAATCTGGGCCTCTGAAATCTAGGGCACCTCTGGCTAGCAGGGGCTCTTTTGCTCTAGAGTAAGAAATATTTTGATGATTTTCATCCCGGCAAAAAATCCCCTCCAAGACGAAGCATGATTTTGCACCTATCTCGCCATGGATTCTTCATTTGAGTGTTTTAGGCATAGATTTCGACACGTGGTCTCCAGCCATCTGCCATTGACAACCTCGGAGCTCCAAACTTTCCATCTGAAAAACGAAAACTACCCACCAGACTTAAACTGACTTTTAACTAAATCTGACTTCACCATTGTGATCGTGAAGCAAAATAATCCACTCAAAACAAATTTCAATCAATTCTGACAAGTTTCAATTTTTAGGGTTTTGCGACCCAAAATAGGGTGCTGGAAACCATAATTTTCAATTTTTCAAATTTTACCAATATCTTCCTGACATCAAACTAACTCAAAGTCCATACTTGATTTGCCCAAAAACTACATTTTGACATCATTTTATGTAAAACCCTGTCCCGCAACCTAGAGGACGATGCAACACTGCGGAAGCACAACTAATTTTTTTCTTATAAAGAGTAACAATGATGAGTAAAGTAACCTACTCTAACACATACATCCTCTAGGCTACGCAACGCGTCTACATGTGAACTCCAAAACTTACAAGTCTAATCTAACCATAGCATAAGAAAATTAATTCATGATAACAACATACATCAAAGTATTAACCCATTTCAAAATAAGTCTAACACATAGAAATGTAATGAGCATATTTCCACAGATACAACACCATATAACACAATATATACAATTTAGTCCCATAATGAATAGATCATACATAATGTTACATTTACAACTCAAGGAATCCTCCTTGATTACAAATAAGGAATACAAATATATCGTGCCCCACTGTTACAATGAATATAAAAGAAGTACAAATCCATAGAAACTCACGAGCTCCTCGAACTAGAAGATCTTGCCATCATGAACATGGAGAGAAAAACCAACAGTGTAAGGTGCACGCCACCCAGCCATGTGGTACCCGTAGGACCAACCCCCGTGCTAGCAGATAGTAACAAGTAACCAAGACAACCTACTACTTCTAGACACAGGCAATGTACAAAACCACACTGTACCAATAAATACAAACATAGGGTTACATTGCTTCTACAATCACTGAATCAAGAACAACCACTATACAATACAAACTGACTGTTGTCATAGGAGAAGTGTCATCACAAAGGTTGCATTGGTTATCCTAAGGAGATCTTCCTAGGTCTCGACCCTCATCTTGGGTTATCCTGGTAACCTCTCACGAATTCTGGCCCCACATGCACACCAATGCGGAATCGATTATCTTTCGAGAAGAAAAGATAACGATCTTGCCATTCTAGGCCTTCCTGACTCATCTCAAGTCTAACATAAGCCCTTGAGCCAATGAGAGAGGCTAATTATCAAGTTAAATGTGTTAACTACCCATTCCCCTAATGTAGGTTATTTAATTTCCACTGATTACACTGACTTCCACACAAGTTATCCTGGGACTACTTTGTGTCCCATCCCCCGTTGAAAGCCACTCCCCTATCGACAACACAATAACTCATTCTACACCCAAGGGTAGACAATGCACAACTGATAATAACATAACACAAGAGATAACACATCCCTACAGATGTCCAATATTGAATCCAACTACATGCACTACCCAAGGAAATCTCAAGGGCAAACTACAGAAATGACAACCCTTTCACAACTACAATCTGGAAGACTTATATTTTCTCTACAACAAATATCCCCCACAGTACCCAATTACAGAAATACTAGAAATTAAAATAAACAATCTCATGTAATTCAAAGCACTACTATTCAGATTTCCTAAATCCAATAGATCAATATCTCACACTAAAATACATTATTCAAAACACAATTCCAATTAATAATCAACAGCGAAATTATATTAAAAGTTTAACTACAGTTTCACAACCACACATAATATCTAACTCAATTTCACAATTAAAATAATTAATCATTTCAATTTAACTACTCGTGCTTGCATGCACCTAAATAAACATTCTTTTAAATAAATATATATATCTACATTATCCAATTATAAAAATTCAAATCACTTTTTTCCAAAAATCACTTCAAAATAATTACTTAACAAATTTCCCATTTTAAATAAATATATTATAAAAAATATATTTATTTATTATTTAAAAATTTAAAATACAATTTCCAAAATATATATATATTATATAATATATATATAACATATATATAAATATTTTATATCTTTAAAAAAAATATAATTAAAATTTGAATCGCATTCGTTTAAAGGACGGACGAAATTTACATTGGTGCAGTTGTGTACACACACAGCCACACCTCCCATTGGGGATTGCAAACTGTGTGGGCAGCCTGAGCGTTGCCTGTGAAGGCAGCGTCGGCTGCCTCCACAACCTGCCTTCCCCGTTGGAACGGCTGTGGGGTAGTCCCTACGCCCCCCACACAACATTAACATTTCAACAAAAATTTAAATAAAATCCTGCGCTTTTCATAATCCCTGTACGGAATTTAATTCCGTCTTTTTTTTCACAAGGTTTCATCAAAATTAATTTTTATCAGGAATTTCACAATTTTGTAATCTATAAAATTCACAAACATATATATATATATATATACAAATTATATATATATATATATATAAACTTAACAGAAAATTATTTCAGATGATCCTTTTTTAACAAGAAATTTTCTATAGAAAAATAAATTCAATTTTCACAAAAGAAGTTTTGTAAGTCTTGATTTAAATTCAATAGAGATTCTAAAATCTATCTATAATTTTCTTTTGTATAAATCTATTTCAAATAATAAATTTACAAAGGATCTAAATTGTTTTCCTACAGAGGCTGTAACAATTACGGCAATTTCTTTCAAAAACAAAAGCTTCGAAAATGAAAGAGATCCTCTTCTAAACTTTTCCAATTTGCTATACAATAATAATTTAACTTTCCTCTTTCAAATTAAAATTAACAAAATAATGTTCAAACGGGCCGGGGAGGAAGACGAGGAAGCAGCGTTTGAAGAGGGACAAAGGGCCGTTTGGGGCGGGGGGCGAGGGGCGGGGGGGTGGCACTGATATAGTTATACATATACTTATAGTACTTGAAAAACTAGTTTTGAAAAGATGTATAATAGTATAGCAGTATAAGAATTACATTTCAAATGAAACTATAGGAAATTAGTAAAATACTAAAATTTAAAATTATAACATGGCAAAATTTGAAATACTAAATCTAAATACGAAGATATTTGAATGCTAATTGCTAAATAAAATTTGACAAATGAAATTGTCAAATTGGAGATTTCTATTATAAATTTATATCCCCAAATATAAATATCTGATGTCATATGAGATATGATGATATGACAAAGTCTATAAAGATGATTAATTGATTACATGATTCATCATTAGTTCATTACAATAAGTAGCATTACAAAATGAAAACTGAAAAGACAAAATGCCAAAATGTCGAAACTCAAAATGTAGTGAATGGAGGCCTCTAATCATCTCCAAACTCCCCATCACTGGAACTGCTGGACTCCACATGGTCAAGATCCCTCAAGCTCACACCAACCAGCCCTGCATCTGAAGTGGTAGGATCATCCTCATCAATCTGTGAAGGCTCCTCTGGCTCCACATCCCATCGTGCCGCTGGACTCTCCTTGTACACAATTGTCTTGCGGTCCATGAGACGCAAAGCACTGTGTACAGCCACAAGCTTCTCTGCTCTCTTAGAGGTAAGTCTGTTCCTCTTAAGAGAGTGGATGAAGCTATATGTAGACCAGTTCCTCTCAGCAGCTGAAGAACTGGAAACCTGGGATAGCAGACGAATAGCTAGAGTGGTGGTCAAAGATTTCGAACCATGACAATTCCACCACAAAAGTGGGTCCTCCTGTGCCATAGAAACTATATCCACCTTTGCTGCATCTGAATAGCCTCTAAGAGTGGCAAATCTGGTCCACTCAGTGCGAATTGTGCTGGCATCTGTAGAATCATACATCTTCTCTATGCACCTAAAGAAACCTGCCTTCACCTCATCATCCTGAATCGGTGTCACTCTACCTGGTCTAGCCATGTACCACTTAGGATTCAAGGCAAAGGCAGCCATATGCAAAGGAGTGTTCAACTTGTCCCATCTGCGCTGAATGATTGGCCGGATGTGCTCATTGTAGAATGCTAGAGAGGGGTCCTTCACTTGCACAGCAGCCCTCATCTGGTCAAGCATAGAGTCGATGCACTCATACACCTCTCCAAGGTTAGGTGCATCCCCATCCCCATATCTGATAACCTGGAATACTGGAGAAATGATGGAGACAATGTATTTCGCATCAGTCCAAAACACATCACTCTTCACTATCTCCTTCACCCTTCTCCCCTGTGCTGTCTTGGCCTCGGCCCACCTATTCCACTCATTAGTCATAACCATGACTTGCAATGCCTCTTGCAACTCAATCATTCTCTCCAAGAGAATGAAATATGATGCATATCGGGTCTCCACCGGTTTCAAGAACTCCTTCGCGAAGGTCCTGAAGAGTGCATGGGAAGTGTGGTGGTTGCAGATAAACATCTGCACATCTCTCGCATCAGTGACCACTCCTCTAATCCAATCAATCTTCCCCATGTCCTTGAGTGCATTGTTCATGGCATGCACACAACATGGGGTCCACCAAATATGTCTATAGGCTGCCTCAATGAGTTTCCCTGCTGCTTTACACACATGGGCTGCATCTGTGATTACTTGGACCACATTTTGTGGCCCAACCTCCTCAATAGCCTCCCTGAGGAGATGAAACTGAAAATCAGCATCTTTGCGATGCCCTGTACAATCAACTGCTCTAAGGAAGTATGGGCCCTCTGCACATGTGACCATGATGTTGATGAGTGGACGATGGCTAATGTCCGTCCACCCATCCATAACTATACTGCACCCAGATGCCACCCAACATGCCTTCATCTTCTCCATCAAAATATTGATCTTGGAATAACACTTATCCAAGATCGAGGTCCTCATTTTTGTCTCACCTGGTGGCACATATGATGTTCCTCCCTTAGCCACCATAGCCATCATCTCCCTATAATAAGGAGACCGTGTAACATGAAATGGAATTCCATTGGCAAAAAAGAACTTGCCAATGGATTCATCTATCTCATCTCTCAACTGCACATTAAACATAGTAGCTATGGGGTTACTTTGTGATGTCTGCAACTTGCGTTTCCCTGTGGCTGTCCCCCTAGCGACACTAGAAGTGGAAGTGGATGAAGATCCAAACATCATTCCTCCCGTCTGAAAAGTATGTGGCACTGATGCATGCTGGATTTGCTGAAGGGCTGCCCTAGCAGTCAAAGTAGTAGGGACTGAAATATTTGTGTCCTCTGGAATGCCCCAAAGCTTGTTAAACTCCATTCTATATTTTATATTTTTAGCCTCCTTCAAAAACTTACAAGGCTCCACACCTTTTCCTGTCCAAAAAAGAAAGTGTGCATTCACTCGAGTGATGCTACCAAACCATTCCATATGACAAATGTTGCACTTCCACTTCCTTGTTCCCCCACCTGAACTTGATGTGCTTTGTATTCTTGTAGCAAACTGTTTGAGAGGAGACTTCGGATCAAAATGACCCCTAGCAAACTCTGCCAAAGTTTCTGAAGGGCAACCTGTACTAGCTGGTGCACTCGCCATGGAACTAGATTGGGCTGCAGGATCAGCCCCATGGTCATCCCCCTCATTCTCAGGTTCAAAATCTGAATCATGTTCACTATGAGAGTGAATTTCCATGTCATCCCCACTCATGTCTTGGGTGCTCATCGTGAAAGTGACACTGCATTTCACAAAATTAAAATAAAATCAGCCTACTTTAACAAATTGAAACAATGAACATTGAAAATTGAAATAACTAATAAGTAATAAGTTAACAAATTTGAAATTTTACTTTGCAGTTTGCAAATAGAAATTAGAAAATAAAAAGGATTTGAGAAATAGAAAGGATATGAGGAAAAAAAAGCAAGCTCTATAAGCAATATAAATAAGTAATAACTAATAGTATTTGAGAAATAGAAAGGATCTGAGGAAAAAAATTTAAAAAAGCAAGCTGTTTACACTTTAACTTTAAACTTTAATATTAAAATTTTAAAATAAAAAAATTGATGTTGAATCTTGAGGGCAAAATGATGAATGATTCATTCATCTTCATCATTTTGCTCTCAAGATTCAACATCAAATCTGATTTTGAGTCTTTGAGATGAATAAGAAAAAAAGAAAACAAGTTTAAACTAAGAAAATAAATTTTAAAACAAAAACTTGAAAAACAACAAGAAATTTGAAAAAAACTTCAAAAACCCTACCTTGTGCTTGAAAAATCTCTCCAAAATGAAGTAGAATCCTCTTCCTCCTCTTCTTCTTGCTCCTTCTCACTCCTATCACACTTGCAATCTTTATTTTCACCCCTTCAATCAGACTTCTTCACTGTTTTTCTTCTTCTTCAGCTGGCTGCAAAAAAAAATCAGTCTTTGACTCTTTGTAAATGTGATTGAAATGATCAAATCTTAATGTTTTCATTGTTTTGTGTTGTTTTAGAGGAAGGGGTGGGGCCCACGCCAAATTAGGGCAACAACAAAATACATATAAATTAAAAATTTAAGTTAAATTTTGTTTTATGCGTCCATTGACGCGTCTCAAGACGGGAGACGGCTAGGCGTTTCCCAGCCTCCCGAGAAACGCCTAGGCGTCTCCCCAGGAGACTTGGAGACGTCTCCACTCTCCGTTTCCTTGGAGACGTCTCTAAGTTTCCTTGGGCATGATGAACGTCTCTCTAGTGATGGCGGACGGGGGCATGCAGATCCCCCGGGGCGTCCCGTTCAGCGGTCATTTTGGGGAAAGCAGCCCGTGGTACAACGCAAAATAATAAAGAACCTGTTCCAGAAAATCGGACGATTCAATTTGTCAGAGCTGCCAAAGCTTCCTCCAGAAGAATTGTCACTTCCCAGATAACAGAAATAATCCATAGCCAAGAATACAACAAACTAGATTCCTAAAATTATCAAAAAGCTTCTCAGATTTACAATTTCTTCAAACCACAAAACAATTTTCCCATTTCCAAAAACCTCTCCTTTTTTTTCGTGAAAAGCACTTCCTCTTTTCTCCCAAATTTTAATCAATCTCTTCGACAAATCAATTTTAAGACAAATAGAAAACAAACCCTTCTAACTTCCCGTTAACACAACAAATATCTTTTCTTTAACAACCAAGATATTTCTGAGATCTTTTCCCAATATATGCATTTAAAATTAATAACAATTTATTTAATTCAAATCACATTTAAATCACTTATTTAATTAAATCCACATTTAATCTAATAATTAAAATTACTTTATAATAACTTAAATTAAATTAATTAATTTATAATAAGATCTCCATATTAATTAAATACTTAATCACAACATATAATTTAATCCTTACAATTTAAACTTGCATGATAAATAAAATACCAAGACCAACATGGATAAGGAACATGACCAACACACAGATTGACGACACACTGTGCTAGGGTAAAGGTTTGACAAGGTTAACCAGTTACTATCTCCCAATCAACATTACTATTGAGTAGTGGACATGCTCAGACCTGTGAAACGAGGTGAAGCCATTGTCTTGTACCTGCAAACCTACAACCAAAGCAAATGTCGTACATATATCCAAATAATAATTCATACACACAGTGAAGAGAGAATTGCGGAAATCACAGGGCACTTGCAAGCGAGTGATGCAATACTGTTCTCTTCACCAATACAATGTCACATCAACTGACGAGATAATATATCAATTAAACTACAATGAGCATATACAGCAATGTCATCACAACTAAGCATCTATGCAAACATAAAGCATATTAAACATAATCACCATGCCTATAATGTATCATCACATCCATATAGTCTATCATCGCTCCACTGTCAACGATAGAATAACAATAACATAAAATAAGGTCTAACAAAGTATCTAAACTGTCAAAGAAAATATAACAAATCGGAGGGGTGTCACATTTTACAAGGTTTAGACTCTTTTTAAGCAAAATGCCTTAATGAAGCAAAAAAATTGGTTTGGGTACAACAGAATATACCAAGAAAAAGAAAAAGCAGTCAGCTTATATGGCAAATATATGTTTAGGTTCCATCACTTATTTTGTTATAGCTTTGTGATCTATCATGTAAAAATTTCAAATTATTATGAATAAAAACATTTAGTAATTGAAAAATAATACAAGATGGTGGTATATAATACACAAACATATGAGAATATAGAATTCCCTCCCTGCTGAAAACAATTTTCTCCCAACGATTGTGAAAATCTTTGCATAGCTGAAAGCCTTGTATGAAAGTATGTCACAATAACTTACAATATAACAATGCATCTTTCTGTCCTACTTTCCCAAATAAGGTGCTTTGAATTAGCTGTTCCTTCAAACTATAGAGAAGAAATGGTTATCATTTTCTTATCTATGATCAGTTTGTAAAAGAAATGAGTTTTCAAGCTACTTGACAAAGAAATAGCAAGGTTTGTGTTGAATCTAGGAAGAATAAGTTCACTTTTAAGTCTTTAACACGTGAAACTGCTAAAACTTGTTTGCTGAGGTGAATTATTTTTTATCAAACTTGAAAAGTTTTGTATCCCTACTGAGACAAACCTGTTCACCCTGGTCACTAGTACCATTTTACGGTTTCACCCCATTTCACCCATTTAAGATGTTGATGAAGTTTTAAACTTTTAGGAAACCCAATATTTTAATATTTTAAAGTCAAATAAATGCAAAAAAAGAAGAAAACAACAAATAAATGCTGTAAAATATCTTCATTATCACTCGAAAGCCAAAAAATCAATTTTATCAGGTTTTGATGAAGACGTGAATGTGAAATGGGTTTTTCAATCAGTCCACTAGTGTGATTGGATTTTAGATAAACACAAATCAGCTCAACATGTTAAAAATGCTCCATCAGTAGGCCAAGTCAAACAAAAATCAAAGTAAAATTAGTAAGAGAGAGAGAGAGGTCATTTTGGCAAAAACATGTGCAAAATGGCACTTTTGTCAAAAGTGCCAAAAATCCCACAAAGCACACCTAAGTGCCATAAGTTTTGTATCTAGACTATGTTTTTTACCCTGTTTGAACCATTGGAAAAATCTTTTCAATGGCTACAAGATAACGAATATGGAAATAGAAAATTGTGAATGAAAAAATGAACAAATGGGTTGTAGCACAATTGGTGAGTATGATGATGTGTCATGCACAATAGGCACAATGTGGACAAAGTTTGAGTCTTGGGTGAATTTGTCAAAATGGACCCCCTAGTCATGGCAACATAGGCAACAGAGATGCTGATATCTGTGTAACCTGATTGTATCCATCAAAATAAAGGTAAAAAATTTAAAAAGTGGGTGAAAGGCGCATCAAACTAGTAATTTTAACAGTGTACAGATTGCCAAAAGCACACATGCAACATTTTTCAAAGTTGTCCAAATTTCTTGAAAATGGATGGTGAAAAAAGTGAAAATTGTACTAAAGCACAAATGGAACATTTTTCAAAGTTGTCCAAATTTCTTGAAAATGGATCTTGAAAAATGTGAAAATTGTACAAAGTATCAAAAACTTTCTGTTAGCATACTTAGCCAATTTAAGTTACAAGTACCAAAAGCTGTGCTGTGTGCACCAAAATACTGTACATACATACCAAAACAGCCATTATTTTTGCACATGGACTCCATTTTTTTCATCTTGTTTGAAGAGTTGGAAAGCTCCTTTTCATGGCTATAAGATAAAAATGATAATGATTTTGTTGTAGGATACAAAAGAATAATGAAATTTATTTTGAAGAATAGGTATGTTACTTCATAGTGTTCAAAATATACATGTTATCTGAAAGGGTTGTTTTGTGCTAACAAAGTAATTTAAGACCAATACAACTTTTAGAGGAATCCAAAATGATGATCAAAGCGTCCAGAGAACACAGAGTGACAAACAGAAGTAAGCATCAAGAGATCACCTCAATGTCAAAGCAGCTAGCATGGTTATCTTAGTCATGGCCGTTTTTATAGTGTTTAACTACTATTCTTTTGTGATGTCTAAAAATAGAAACAACTTTATTTAGAGCAATGGTATTTTTGCATATTTCTCGAGAAAAATTATTTATGTATATTTCATGCAACTTTATTTTTAACACAATTTTATTTTTAGGAGGAGTGCAATTGTGCAAACTAATACTTTGAAACCATATACATGGGTATTGTATTAGAGACACACTGATGACAAATTTTGCTATGGTTTGTGCAGCAGTTTATTGTCCATACTCCATGCTTTCTTTTAATGTGATAAAATTATTATGCTATATGCACTTTTGTCATCTCCATTGATCCAGGGCCTCGGATAGTGCTCGTAGGTTGACACATTTAACATGCTAAATGTGTTATGGTAGAAGTGTGTATTAGAATGAGAAAGGCTAAGAACTATATCAAAGTGCAAAAATCTAGGGGAAAATGAATAACATAACAGTCAGACATGAGAACTGTATAATATGCAAAGTTTTATTATGCAGTAGTTTTGTCCAAGTTCTAAGAGCTTGGATGTGAATGCCTAAGCCATCCAATTGTTCTACCACGAAGTTAGTTAACTTGCTCCCATTACAAAGAATGGTAGAATACACTAAGCAACTTGGGAATTACAAGATTATCTATTACTCTATCAAATTCGAGCTAGATTCCTCTATATTGTCATTATTTGAGAATGGTGTTGTAACTGCTTGTGCAGAACAGGTCTGTCAAAACAGATGCCATCAGAACTATGTGGCAGGTTTGGAGAGGAGTTAGGTTGTCTTGTCACCATTATTTGCTAGAATCCCCATGCATGCAATTGAATGGCTAGCACTTAAAAACACTTGCACACTAGCATATCAGTCCATAGGACCACTCACCCAAGACACACGAGTGTCTCAATACCCTCGAATAAACCTGCATGCTATAAGATCTACCCTAGCAAACTAAAGAACAAATATGCAATAAATAAACAGTTTCATAACAAAACCCAACAAAGCTTCACTCTATATTCAACTATTACCAAAAAAATTACAATAATTGGATTTATATAGAATCTCTCCCTAACATCACCTCAACTATGATTGGATTGCTTTAAATCCATTTTAGATTTATTCTATCTTAAGTTTCATGCACCTACTTGAAATTCTTCTAGAGAATATGCAAGCACATAATTTTGTTGCTTCTCCTCCTATCCATTGTAGGTGATTCCATCTGAGAATCACAATTGTGCTGAATTGTTGAAGATTATTGAGCATTCGGAAGCAAACCCTTTAATGCTTATATTGGATTGCTGTTTTTTACATAAGTATTGTTGGCTTTCATCATTCTAGGGCTGCACCCCTGTTGGATCTGCTATTTTGGATGTTTCTAGACATTTATTCATTGCACCCAACATTTGATCATTGTTTCCAGCCATCGTCATCAAGGCACCTAGGGTTTCAGATTATTTGTTATTGTTTGTGGGATATTTCAGCCGTTGGAACTTCTGTAATTCATGTTTCCAGCCATCATTTGAAGAGGATTAATGTTGTGGTTGTTCGTGAGGGCATAAATCTGCCAAATATCATATATTCCACCATTGACCACAACATAGTTGTTGAATTTCAAAGTTTTCAAAACCTTTTCTACCAGTTCCTTGCTGCGCCTAGGGTTTCAAGGTGTTAGATTGTCGTTACCAGTTGTAATACAACTGATTCTAATTTCACAATGTAAATAGAATTCTGAAATATAAACATTACTCAAAACTGGAAAATTGATACACACAGGGAATAAACTAGTTCATATTTCTGTGAAATCCAAATAACAGCACACCAAAGTTGTATCAAACATAATAAGATTGTTTTTATTTCAACTCAGGCAATACAATCGCTCTGGTAAAATGACTGTTACAAACCAAGTTAACAGACCCGTGCCTAAGATCGTCCCTAAACTCCACGCTAGCCTATAATGGTGCTAGTTCCCAGTCAGCAGCCTCAGATAGCCTCGCACCAAGAATGTTTGAACACAGTCACGAGTCGTAGATGATAAGAGATGCAATCGGACTGCAAGCTATGGCACTGGCAGGACACAGGAAGATCTGGTAAACATATATAGGGTCGCCCGTAGTGGAAGTGCGATGTCCGGACTGGAGTAGTGTCGATCAATTCCAATATGACTTTAGTTCCCAAATGTTGGGCTTGGACCCATCAAACCACTTAGGATAATGACGTCCCATGAATGGTGAAGGATATGGCAATGTCTGGTGGATCGGGAGCTTGGGTGATATGGCACTGTAGAATAGTCGTGGCCAGAGCCTATGGCTCGACCACAGAGGGTGCAATCGCGACCTTCATCCACCACTAGAGGCCAATAAACTGAACTGTGTATGAATACCTAGACATCAGACTCCAATCACCAACCTAGGAAATGATATTGCGAATTAGATAAGTAGCAGAATTTTGGCACAGGATCATAAACTTAGGCAAGGTTTCCGTCCTACCTGAAGGTGATCAAGCAAATATTTTCGCCCCCACTAATCAGCTCGTTATGATTTCATTCCAAAAACATAATTTCATAATGCAAAAGATCCTGCCTAAATACCATGCCAACCAAAGGGTCAGCCACAACAAAATGAAATTCAAATATTGTTCTTGGTGCCAACCTCAAAAGGAGTCGGCCCAATATAAAATTTAAATATTACTTATTAATAATTTAAATTTATTATTATCTATTATTCTAATAGTGTTTAAAAACACTTTTAATTATTTCCCCCAATTCAGCTTGAAAAATCCGGGACATGATAGTCCCCTCCTCCAAATTGTTGCTTGTCCCCAAGCAACCTCAAGTTGGAATGCTCAAAGATCTCCATAACCTCCCAAGTCGCGTCCTCCATTGGAAGATTTTTCCATTTCACCAAGTATTCAGGGATGACCTTGTTTCGTAGCGTTTTCTCTCTTAACATCCAGCACAGTCTCAGGCTTGAGTATCAATTTGCCTTCGTCATCAAGAGGGGACAGCTCTACTGAGGGTGCAACTTGTTGTCCAAGCACCCTTTTTAGGCATGACACATGAAATATGTTATGAATCTTGCTGTCCTTCAGTTCTAGCTCATATGCAAATTCACCCAACCTTCTTAGGATCTTGTAGGGGCCATAAAATCAGG
The DNA here is from genome assembly GCA_007258455.2 of Sequoia sempervirens. NCBI lineage: Eukaryota > Viridiplantae > Streptophyta > Pinopsida > Cupressales > Cupressaceae > Sequoia > Sequoia sempervirens. The sequence continues at coordinate 27,806 of VDFB02320089.1, read as the reverse complement.
GTTTCGGCTTCTCTGCCCCATTCCCCCTTAGGCTACAATTTGAGATAAACCATATCACCAGCCTCTAAAATTCTCTCAGTCCTATGCCGATCTACATACATTTTCTACTGGTTTTGGGTAAACTGTAAGTTCTTCTTGAGGGCATTCATGATATCCACATTTTGCTGCACCATATCTCTAGCACCCAACACTCTACTATCCGCAAGAATCAAATTTATGAAAGAAGTGGCATCATATCCATAAAGTGCTTTAAAAGGAGACATATTGATGGACATATGATGTGTGGTGTTGTAGCAAAACTCCCCTAGATGTAACCATTTCACCCAAGCTAATTTGTTGCCCTGTCACATAGTTCCTTAGGTGCCCCTCAATCCATTTGTTCACTATCTCAATTTGTCCATCCATTTGAGGGTGGTAGCTAGTGTTTGGAGTCAATTCCATGTGAGCCAAATGAAAGAGCTCTTGCTAAAACAAACTGATAAACCTGTTGTCCTTGTCAATCACAAGTTTCTTTGGCAACCTGTGGAGCTTAAATATCTCTCTAAAAAACAAATAAGCGACTTGAGGGGCCTTAAATTCTAAAGTAATGGCATGAAAATGAGCATACTTTGTGAGCCTATCCACCACCACATATATACAATCCTTACCTTGTACATTCGGTAACCCGGTAATGAAATCCATGGAGATGCTTTCCCATTTTTGATTTGGAATGGGTAGGGGCTGCAACAAACCAGTGGGTAAGACATGCTTGGTCTTGTTTTGTTGGCACACCAAACACTCTCTAACATGCTGCAATATATCATTCTTTAGTCCCTTCCAAGAGAAGCGTTCCCTTATTTTCTTGTATGTCTTGTAGAAGCCTGGATGACCAGCAAGAGGTGTGTCATGACAAGCTCTTATAATCCTCTCCTTGACCTTGGAATTTGGTACAAGATACACTCTGTCTTTGTAGAGGATGAGATCTTCAATCACTTTGTACCTATCATCAAGCAACTTTCCATCCATAATATCAATAGCAAGGGAATCTTTGGCATATTCAGCTATTATGGCAACCCTCCAATCAACAGATATATTAGACATAGAGAAAGAAAAAAGCTTCCTAGAGAGTGCATCAGCTACCACATTGTTCTTTCCTTTCACATATTCAATATCAAAATCATAGGCTTGGAGCTTGCTTACCCATTTTTGTTGTCTATCATTCAAATCATGCTAATTGGGGAAGAACTTGAGGCTGTTATGATCCGACTTCACCACAAATTTTCCACAAACCAAGTACTGTCTGAATTTGGAAAGGGCATGCATGATAGCCAACATCTCCTTGTCATAAATGGAGAATATTTTCATTGAATCTGTGAGCTTCCTACTCTCATATGTTATGGGGTGCTTATTCTACATCAAAACTACCCCAATGCCCTCTCCTAAAGCATCACACTCAAGTACAAAAGGAAGTGAGAAATCTGGAATAGCCAAAACAAGGCATGAACTCATTACCTCCTTAAGCTTATCAAAAGCTTGTTGCGCTGTAGGACTCCAAGAGCATGCTCCTTTCTTTGTCAAGTTGGTTAATGGAGTTGCAAGTTGTGAGAAACCTCTCATACACCTCCTGTAATAGCTGCATAGGCCCACAAATCCTCTCAATTGTGACAAGTTCTTGGGCCTAGGCCAATCCTAAATTGCCTTGATCTTCTCCTCATCAATGCTAACCCCTTGAGCACTAATCTTATTCCCCAAGTACAGAGTTTCAATCATCCCAAACTCATATTTTGACATCTTGGCATAAAATGAATGACACTCAAGTATGTCAAGCACCTCCTATATATGCTTCAAGTGATCCTCCCATGTCCTACAATAGATCAAGATGTCATCAAAGAAAACCAAAACAAATTTCCTCAATTGCAGAATGAATACCTGATTCATACATGACTGGAAGGTAGTGGGGGCATTGGTCAACCCAAATGGCATAACCAAGAACTCATACTGCCCATAGTGACACCAAAAAAATTTCTTATGCACATCCTCCTCCCTCACTCTAATCTAGTGATATCCTAAATGCAAATCAATCTTGGAGAAATACACTGCACCATGGAGCTCATCTATCAACTCATCGATCCTGGGAATGGGATAGTGGTACTTGATTGTCTTCTTGTTGAGTGCTCTATAATCAATGCACATCCTCAACATCCCATCCTTCTTCTTAACCAACACTACAGATGAAGCAAAAGGGCTAGAGCTCGGATGGATGTGCCCCATGTCCAACAACTCCTTGATTGCCTTCTTGATTTCCTCTTTGTACATCCTAGGATGTCAATAGGGAGTGGTGATGATGGGCTTGGCTCCCTCCTCAAGCTCAATCACATGCCGGAATCCTCTATCAGGTGACAATTCAAAAGGGATCCCTTGAAATACCTTGCACTTCTTATCTAGAATGGACTGGGTGTCGATGGGGTAGGTTCCTCCTTCCTATGGAGATCTGGTATTTGTCATCAAACATTCTGCTACCCAAGCCACCTCATCTCTACGAAAAGATCGCTCCATCCTTTTAGCTAAAACCACCATTGGACCAATCCTGGATAGGCCACGAAGGACAATCTCTTTTCCATCATGTTTGAACTTTAACTCCATACTTTGGTAGTTGGTGGTGTACTCCCCAAGTCAATGTAACCATTGTACTCCCAAGACCACATCCATATCACCAATGTCAACTACATAGAAATCGTCTCGCACCCTGTGTCCCCCTAGGATCAGCTCCATCTGTTGAATCCAACTGGTGCAAGGAAGAATGTTGCCACCTCCAACTGAAACATCAAACCCCTCAAAGTCTTTTGCCTTTAAACCCATCTTGGCTACAGTCCTCTTGTCAATGAAATTATGAGTCGCTCCACTATCTATCAATACTATCACTATTTGTCCTTGAAGAACCCCTCTAACACGGAGAGAATGGTATCGTGGTGCTCCTAAAAGTGTTGCAAGAGTGCCTCCCATATGTTCTCCTTCCAAGGTTATCTCTTGCTCATCCTCATGAGTAGCTTCCTCGATTTCACCCTCTTCAACCTCTACTTCATCATCGGAAACTACCTTGGTGTAGTGGATTTGGCCTTTTTCCAAACATCTATGGCCTCTATTCCAAGGCTCCTTACAATGGAAACATACGCCTTTCTGACGGAGCTCATTCTTAGATATGTCCATCCCGTTGGGCCTTGGAGGAAGGATCTTAGGAGGATGAGTAGCCTTTTGGAATGGTTTTTTTGCTGCCCCATTGGAGTGCTCTTGATCATGGGTTTGTTCTTTGTGGTGGAGTCTTCAAGGTTTAAGGTTCTACAAATAGCCTCTTCCAAAGATGTTGGCTCTAAAGCTGTCACCAATCCAAGGAAGGATTCCAATAGCCCCTTAATGAACAAGAACATGAGTCTTTTATCTGTCACATCCGTGACCATAATAGCAAGCCTCTGAAATTTTGCTACATAATCATCCACAGTCCCTTGTTGCGTTGACGCGTTAACTAGTAGTGTGCACTCTATAGATGTTGACTTCCTCCTACAAATTGTTGGTAATGGTTAGAGTGGAATGCACTCTATTGCACCTAGTGTTTCTTTTTGAATAGAGATGAAATCAAGACATAGAAAAATGCCTGAATATCATGTCTGGGAAATGTTGTAGACAATGGGCAAGTAGCACGACAACACAATCTAAAACAAGTGATTAAAAAAATGAGAAATTGGAAAGGCACTTGAAAAAGCACAGCAATAAAGATGATAACTGTGAAACTAAAGTTTAGAGGCCTAGTGCCATAATTTTCAACTGCTCAGACTATGGCTTGTCCAACATTTCTCTATCAAGCAAAAAATGCAAATTGGATCCTAACGATCGGGATGCTCAACAATATATAATGGCTACTCAACTTTCAAACCCTCAAGAACAAATATAATCCCCAAGTTGCGGGTTCCAATCCTGTTCAATGAAGAAAACAGGTCACCACAATCATTCTCCAACAATAGCAACAAAAAAGTATCTAACAGGCACAAGAAGCTTTGATATCATATCACATAGAAGCATTAAAAATTGTATTATAAAAGCAAGTATTTATACCTATAAAATAGCCACAAATTTGGAATTCATGGGTTCCATAAGAACTCTAACAAATAACAAATAGAGAGTCCTAAATAGACTAACAAATTATAACAAACCAAAAACAAACATTCCATGAGACAATCAATAATGGAATATTCCAACAATGTCAGTATTTTATATTTCCAGTATTTTAGAGCATTGATTTTTAATTGCTTGCAAAATTCCAATATTGTAAAAAATAGGCAATTTATCGCCAATAGACCATTTTATTGAAGATCCTAGATAATTTACTGCCAAATCCTTGTTTATCATTGTAAAATACTAGTCAGATCATCCATTGGATCCATTTACTTTTAATATATTATCTACCATTCTTGGCGTGTATTGGAATCGAGTGATTTAGTCTGCCATTTTGGCACTGACACAATCCACTTGCATTTAGCCAGTTTGTCTTGATTCGATTTTGCATTTCACTATCAACCATTTTGGTTTGATCGACTCTACAATTTGCTTATATTGTAAATTGGATGGCTAGCTACCTGTTGTGACCTTTTCACACATCACCCCATTCAAGATGGGGACCCCTAATTTTTTTGCTCCATTCTGGTCTTTTGGCTTTGGTTTTGTCTCTCTCCCTCTCTTTCTGCTGTCTACCTTTCGGGGATTGTGCCCGTCATTGAGTTTAAATGTGAATTTTGGCCAAGTCCGAAAATTAGGGTTTCCATCTTTCTAGCCAATTTGTGGTCAAATGAGGTGAATAAATTGAAAACAGAGCTTAACATTGATATCAGCATGCTTCCAGCAGGTTTCCAGCTAAGTTTCATCAGATTCTGGCAACTTACTATTTTTAGTAACTGTGTAATTCAGGGCATTCTGTCGACATTTTTGAAGTTTTAACAGTCACGCCACATCCATAACATGTCAAGCTACTCGCATGCAAAATTTGAGCTGAAATCAACAGCTTACTATTTTTAGCAGTTCAGCTTCCGGAGCAAATTTCAGGGCCTATATGCAGAGTTTTTCAATGCATGTCTGAGGATTCCTTCTGGGTTTTCTGAGACCTTCGCGACAGTATAACATGCAAAATGAGATGACAACTTTCAGAGTTCAGCCTTCAGAGGCTATTTTTAGGGTTTGCATGTCAGGGTTTTCTTTGCATGTCTGCATATTCCTTATGAGTTTTTCGAGAGCTTCGCAGTGATGTGACATGCAAACGGAGATGGTCACTCATTTAGGAACTTACTATTTTTAGCAGGTGCATCCTGGCAGCTGCCTCCCAGCACTTCAGAATCACGAGCTGATCGCAATGCAACAGAAACGAAGACAAACAGAGGTCATTTGACATGCATGCAAGATGAATTAGGGTTTCCAGCTTCGAGACCCAAAAAGAGGGGTAAAAAGTCAAAAAATTTGAAAAGTGTATACCAGCGTGCGTCGTTCAAGCTATCTACTGGTAAAATTTGAGGGCAAACGGAGCACTTACTATTTATAGTAAGTCATTTCATAAACTGGCTAAAAATAGAAAGTCAACAATAGGCGCCAATGTCAGCAAGCAGGTCACGTGGTGAGGAGCGAATCATTCGAATTTCAAATCAAACGGAGCTGTGGAGGTATCAGAAGCAAGCATTTACTATAAATAGCAAACCACCTTCAGAAATGGGCTAAAAATAGCAGGCCAACCCGAAATAGCAGTGTCAACAGGTTGATGAAGTTGTGAGGTCCCAGTGTTTAAAATTTCAAGGCAATCTGAACTTCTGAAGTGTGAAAATCAAGGGACTTACTATTTATAGTAAGACACAGAGAAGCTGGCAAAGACAAGGAAAAACTGGCTAAGTCTGGAACTTTATCCTTCACCACCATCAAAATGCGCCCACTTCAGCTGGAGACCTTGAGAAAAATGCAAAATGTTAAACTTCCTGCAGGAACTTGAAAATACGCCCAGCTTGCCTTCAAGATAATTGGAAAATGTTCTAAGTATATGTTTTATCCTCCTCACCCATCAAAATGCGCCCAGCTACAAGAGACATCAAGAAAATTTCTAAGTGTTGACCTCATCCTCTCGACACCCCTAAATGCGCCCTCATCTCCAGCATATGATAGAAAATTTTCTAAGTATGAGCAATATCCTGTTCCCTAGGCCAAATGCGCCCTCAAGGTAATTGCATGTCAAAAGAATTCTAAGTCTGAAAGATTCATTCTCCTCCCACCTCCATATGCGCCCATGTTACAAGCTAGTCTAAGAGGCCAAAGATGTTATCCTTCACCCCATAGGAAATGCGCCCACCTCTCAAGTCAAAGCATGTTCAAAATATTCTAAGTGTCGATGCTTATCCTCCTCCTATGGCAAAATGCGCCCATCCTCTAGCAAGTGTAATATGCGCCCACAAAAGAAGTCAACAAGTCAAAAGTGTTTCGTCCTCCTCTCATGCCAAAATGCGCCCAAAAGAGGCCATGTGAAGACAAAACAAAGAAAGTCAAGGAAGTCAAAGAATCTCGTCCACCTCATATGCCAAAATGCGCCCAAATCAAGGCATGTGAAGACAAGAGTTAAGGGCGTTGAAAAGTCAAGTCCTTCATGACATCAAAAATGCGCCCAAGTGCATGAAGTGTGGAGATAAATATACTAAGGCGTTGGGATTTAAAAAGAATTAAATCCTTCATGACAAGTAAAATGCGCCCAAGGCATTCAGGAAAGAAAATTTTCCTAAGTGAGTTAATAAAATTTCCTTGCAGGCAAAATGAATGATTGAAGGTGAATAAAATTTTTCTAAGGCAAAATTCAAAGGGCGCAAGCTGATTTAAAATTTTCTCTAAGGCACAAAATATTTTCTTCCTTAGAAAATAACGCCCAAGTTGGAGAGGACAAGAGAAATTCACCAAGGCATGAATAAAATTGGCAAATGAGTTAGATTGCCAGTGTCGCGAGATTGATAAAAAATTTCAAGTCAAAGCAACGAAGCCCTCACCGATGTGAAGATCGGGATTAAAATTTAATGAAAATTATTTTTCCAAGGTGCAAAATTCAAGAAAATTAAATGAACCCGTTCGTCGTATACCCATGAGTTCGACAAATTCTGAAGAAAATGTTCTTCTGGGTATTGAAGATTATCGACGAGGAATGGATTTTAAGGTCTTCCACAGCTTGCCAAAGGTTCTGAGATGAATTTGAAGTTGGGTGCCTAGATGATTTTTGATCGAATTCCTAATGAAAGCTTTTCTTTCTCGAGCCTGAGTTGGATGAAATATCAGAGTGAAGTGCGCCAAGTAGAATGCAAGATGGGTTGGAAATTTGGCTAAGGCATGAAGAATTTGAACGCAAAGTTGGCTGGTGAAAGATGAACCCTTGGAAGTCAAAACATCGAAATCCTGGTAAGTAAGTTGAATTTATATTATGAGGTGTTCTAATGCTCTTCTCCTTGCTTGTTTTGCAGGAGAAATGTCGAGACCAAGTGGTGATGACTTAAGTGATTCAAGATGACATTTCAACCTCGAAGGAAGAAAAGTTGCGAAAAATGGCTAAGTGTTGAGACTTAGGATAACTCAAGTGACAAAGAAGAAGTTGAAGAACAACGTTAAGAAGAAGATCGAGAACAGTGTGAAAGCGTCTACAAACGGGAATCTTCTAGAAGATGGTGGCCATTAATGGCTCATTTATTACCCCACTCCTCTTGGTGGCGGTTTTTAGGGTGAATCTTGTTTAGGGCTGAGGTGGCACAATCTGGGCCATCCAGCCGATTGTAATCTGAGCCGTCCACTGGACTGGGCCATCTATAAAAGGGGAGTCCCCCTCATTTGTATCTCATTAGAATTAGATCGAGTTAGGATAGCTTAAAGGAGGTAGAGAAATTGATAGAAGTAGAAAGTAGAATAGTTGATAGTATAGTTTAGATTGAAAAGGAAGGAAAGTCTTCCCTTTGAATACTTTGTAAGAAGTTGTCATGAATGCTTTCATAATAAAAGAATTTTCATTGATGGTGATTTCTCCTTTGTTATGAGTAGTTGTTGAGGCTTCTTCGTCCTTCCAATTCACATTAGCATCTTGAAGTAGCTTAAAGTATAGTAGATTTCATTTCATGCAAGTACTTAGTAATTGTGGAATGTGGTGCTTTCGATTTGAACAAGACTTCGCTCATCCATACCACTAGCGGGCTCGCTGATGGTGGGTTCGCCCTGCGTGGTCAACTGGATTTACTTCTCAAACTTAACTTCGATTGTGATTCACGTGTTTGTATGCATCGTCTTGATGGTACTTGCATGTCGAGTTATAATTTGAACATCTTTCGCTACCCCTCTGAAGATTGCACCGGTTTTGTGGAAGTTGTCTGAAGCGAGGCAAAGCAAGGCCCGGTTGAAGTCCGTAAGAATTGATCGCCATGTCCCACGCCTTAGAGTAGAACATAAACTTCTTAGGCCCTACACTCATTTTAAATTCAGTTCATTTCTGGTTAGAATTAGGAAACTTGTGCTCACTTGCCAAATCATTCGAATTACATGAAAGCCCTTAGTCCATTGTCTACTGTCAACTGTTGAACAATTGTGTAAGTCCCCTTGAAATACCAGCAAAATCACATTGAGCCAACTGAGCCTATTCGCATTGAAAGAACCTTGGAGTTGAACACACGAACTCTCTCGCAATCTTAGCGTGTTGGATACTTTGTTCAAGAGAGGATAGGGTAGCCGTTGGCAACTTTATTCTGTGTTGGTGTAGTCGCAAAAACCACGTCAACACTACCAATATCTTTCAATTAATTTCATTGTCCTTGTTCTAGTCCTCATATGCTCTCACCTTGCCCACATCAAGATCTTGGTGATCAGATAGAGATAGGATTTGAGTGATCCCAAAAAATTTATGTGGATTTGAACTAACATCCTGCAGGGGTTATTACAAGTTTCCCTCAACCATAGATATTCTAGCCAAATCCACTTCCAACTTTTAAAATCTTGCTTCCCCATCTTCATCTTACCATACTTGTCAATCCCACTCTTCTTAACCACTCCTTAGATTCAATCTCAAGCTCAAAAGGTACTAAACTACTACTACTCAATATGGTATTGGGCATAAGCCAATAGGTCGCATTCTGCTTATTCACTCCTCTAACACCTTTCACCCACAAGGAAATTTTTGGGCTCTGGTACCACTTAATCCATAATCCACTAGGTTAATAACCCTAGTGATCCATCAACTATGGATTTTAACGTCCGCACTACTCTACACGCTCAACAATTTGCTCTAATGGTTTTTATCTTGCATGTAACAATATTGTATTGCATAAACAATAAACAAAATAGTAAGAGACATATGGAGCAGAGCAAAATGCAAGAATCAATCACATAATGTCATAGTTTTCCCTAGAAAAAACTCGTAAGAGTAAAATAACTCCAACAATAGAATTCCCTTAGTACCTCATTCAATATATAATACTGGAGTTTTTTTATCCTTATAGGTTTTCTTCAAGGACAACTATGGCCTTATGTGATCAACTCTTGCCTCGTGCTCTATTTTGTATGTTTATTACAATGATAAAAAGATCAATCAACCATAGAATGGCGCCCAACAATCTTATAAATGCTCCACCTTCTAATCATTCCAATAAAATTCTCAACTCTTCACCTTCCATCCTAACAACCTACAGTAGAGGATCAAAGCATTGTTTGCTCGCCACACACACCTATATCCATGAACCCCACTTGGAAACCAATAGCAATGGAAGCAACTAAAGAACTGCCCACAATACATGCCATTTTGCAACCTTTCATTATCCACATGGATAGAAACCAACCAAATAGTTGTAATAGACCACCCTCAAGATTAGTCCACCGGAGGTCAATGGAAGGACTAACAAGCTGCTGCTACAAGTCTGATACCCAGAACAGCAGTCTTATATGCACGTACAACATACTAATTGCACCAACCAGCAATGGTAAAGTGAACATAACTTCGCCCAAACTCCATAGAATCACTCCAAGTCACTTGCAAATGTCTAAGCAAGGTTGGGCACCCAAGACTAGATAGTTAGCAACCACCAACAAATCTGATCAGCAATGTCACATGCCAAAGCATACTCCAGCCAAGTTGTATGGCCTCTCTAAGGGGGCAACCAGCAAGGAAAAAACCATTTCTCCATCATAAAATGCCAAACTTTGCAAGAAGGGGGCGCCCTAGGATGGAAGAGCCAAAAATCCAACACCCACCAAATGTTATCCACTCCTCAAATCAGCGTGAGCAAAACAAGGGTACAACCAAAGGTTTGGAAAAAGCAACAAGCAATCTGAAACTCCAAGAAATCACTTCCAAAATGCACCCAAATCTCTACACAAATAATTATCATACCAAAACATAGCTAGAATTCATCATAAGTAACCAAACTAAAAACAAACCATCACCGTTAAGCTCCAATGGTGATTACTAAATGCAATCACACTCCATCAGCTAGGGATTATCTTTCAAATTTGAAACCAGCAACCTAAAGAGGGTTTATTCCAAAGATTCAAGGAAGAACACTCTGGTTCCAATCTGGTAGCATAACTTTATCTCCAAATTGCATAACCAAATGAGAGCAAGAGAGGGCTTATAAATAGGCTCCAAGACCCAGAAGTTTGAAATTCTTTTTCCTCCAAAAAGGGACGCCACCTTTTGGAGCAATATAAAATTCAATTAAAAATCACTTAACTCTCATACTTAGGCGTTTACCCTCGATATGTATAAATTTATCATTTAAATTGCTTCAAGTCCTCAACTAGGTGGTCCACTTTAGCTTTGCATAATATTTTCTTTTAAAAATAACTTAAGTCATCAAGCTAGGCGTGGGGTCCAAGGGGGCCATTTGACATTATAATATTAACTTAAGTTGTAAACCTTCCATTTTTTAACTCCAAAAATGTTGGAGAAGCCACTGCTGAAAATACCAAGACGCCAAACACTGCAACTGCCATCACTACTAAAACTAGAAACCCTACTTTGAATTGCTGCCAAAACCATTGTCAAAAATAGCACTAACTAGAAATAGCATACAGCTTAAAATAGTGACTCCAACCTCAGAATGAGCATATTCTAGGTAGCCATCGTGACTTACTAAAAAAAGTTGTAACGTCCTATTCCTTGCGTAAATTAAAATCTTCCAATTCTCACTTTAAACATGTAAAGGTAACCAGTAACAAAGACAATACGATAAAAAATTTCCTTTCTTTATTGACAAATACGTACAAGTTACAATATGTTTCCATTTGAATTTCATTTTCATTGCGAATATAAATCAGAGTTCAAAAATAATACAATTACATACATAGCTCGTAAGCTTTTGCACAAATAGAAGTAAGAAGGTCCAGGAGTCCATCCTTCCAAATCTTGGTACATCGGCCGCCTGCTGTGGAGGAGAAACATCACTCGGGCGCTTTTCCGCCAACCACGGACTTATAATGCGGTCCCCCGCACACCTATCGTTAGATAGATGGCCCTCCCTTCGAAGAAAAGATTGGTAGGGTATCCTTTAACAATTACCAACTGAGCATAGTGCTGTGTCCTACACAACTAGAACCTTGCTATTTCACAATCTCGAACTAGTACTCAGATCACAATGAACTGACAGTGTAGTCTCAACTATCTCACACCTAGGTGAATGTCGTACCTTTCACTACTTTGGCCAAAGTATTCTCATTCAGTACTTCGAATGAAGGTCATCTATCATAAACACTACTCAGGGCTGATTTGACTTGAGGCTTCCTTACTCTACGCATAGGTTTTGTCCTTCAATGGGTGAATCCATCACCCCAGACATCCTACAACCATACTATCCTACTAGGAATGAATAGCATAACATGTAACTATAAAATCCTTCTCCTATACCAGAAACCAAAAATTTCTAGGAGTTACACAAGCTTCGTCGAGTTAACCTAATAACTAAAGCTGTGGATTGTTTATATTTTCATGATGCATTCAAACCCATCCTAGTACTTAGTATCTATTTCAATCATATTCTCCTCATATGGAGATAATACATAACATGCAAATTTCATTCTAAATGCATTTTTAAAACCTCTCTTTTAAATCCTTTTCCATTATTTCCCTATAATGCAAGGTAAGTAAAGCTAATCCCTTAAGCTCTTTACACATAATTCCCTTTTTATGATAAATGAACTATTCCCTTAAGTTCTTTTCACATAATCCTCTTTTATGCTTATCTAGTAAATGTTTTGCTTAATAGTTCTATTCTTTAAAAACTAAGTAAAACAAACAAACACAAGATAATAGAAAACAGCTCTCAAATTGAAATTACAAAATGAAGAAAATCCATGCCTATATTTAAAAACTTCTCCTTTCAAAAATTGATCTTCTAATCCCTCTTTGAATCGAGCTGCCAGAATCTCAATGATTTCTCACTCTATAACAACTCCTTATCAATCCAATCTTAAAAGTGTATTCTCCACTAATTCCTTACTCAACACAAAACTCACAATAGTATCACTCTCAGCTTAATTTGGGAAATTCACCGTTAATGGCAATTGCTGGTAAAGTCACTGTATTTTCCAACTCAGCAAAACAGAGTATGCAAACAGCTCAACGAATTAGAAATAAAAACTCAGAGAAAAAGCTAAACTTGGATTGCACAAGTGGTAGCAAGTAAATGGCATGGCGTCTATATTTATAAGCCCGAAATGCAACCGTTTTCCACTTAAGAAGGCATGCGGATTGACAACAAGGTGCCCAGAAATAGTCAAAATGATACTTGGCAGGTTTCTAAACTGTTAATCATCAAAAATGGAGGTGAATCGACTCCCTTTTAAGCCAGCAAATCATGAATAATTCAACTCAGAAAGGTAAAACGCCACCTACAGGAATTCATCTATTTAGGCGCCCATGAGGAAATGACTCACCATTTGTGAATTGGTCAAGGCAAGACTTCTTACAACTCATCCTTTCTCTTGTTGCGTCGCCCATTTTCCAGTTAGGTTTTGAGTTTTTCTTCCTACATTTCTATGTTTTTCCTTCATCCGCCATTTCACGAGAAAGGCTTCCTTCAAATTTTTCCTTTTAAATTATATTTCGATTTTACACTATGAAGTATTTTGTATTTCAAAAGTTTAACTCTCTTAATATTTCGATTTCCCATAGTTCAAAATATTTAATATTGATTTCAAAATCAAATATTTCTTCTTTTTTTTAAAGTCTTCAAATGTAATATTTTCTCATTTAAATTTATACAATTTCATATTTCAATGTCATATATTTATATATTTTATCATATATGTATTTTAATTAAGTGTAATATTTTTAAATATATAAATATATATATTTTCCAACATTACATCATGATATTTATATATATTTACATATATGTAAATATTACCTTAATATTAGTACATATATTTTAAAAATATAAATATATAATATATTTACATAGATATTTATGCATTTATGTATATATCCATAAATATAATCACATTGTTATTATATACATTTATACATAAATATATATGTAAATTTGCTAGGCAATAATATTAAATATTATTTTCACCACAAACATCAGGCGGAATGTGTACATTTATACACCTGTGTATACGTATGTATGCGTATATACATGTCGACACATGTGTATGAGCATATCCGTCTGCTTAACGTACACATGTATTGATATGTCTGTACATATAGATACATGTACACTATGTATAGATGTATGTGCATTCCCAATCAATCTTTAACATATATCTTTCATAGCATTCATACTTGGGTCATGATATAGCAAGTCTGACGCTAAAACAATCATATCTCCTAAAGCATAAAGAAGTGAATTCAGAATCCTAATGTCAATAAACAAGCCTATGGATGACTTACCCTTATATCGACAAACAGACTTGGCTTACTCGATCTATAGTATGTGTGTGTATGCTCAATTTGGTAACCGTTAGTGTTTACCCGACCAAGTTCCTCCCCGAATGATGTCTCTCCTTTATCCGGAGGAACAGTCTTCATACCTGCACACCATGACATGGCATCAACAGTCATATGCTCATAACAAGGTAAAAATATCCCATAAGTTAGAATAACATTATTCCATAATTGTATGCAACATTTAATCAAGATTTAAATTAATAGAAGTAACAATCAAATGAAACCATCATTTAAACAGAACACCATTATTGACAATAAGAACATCATTGTTTTATTCATCATATTGATTCATTTGTTACAATCAATTTGCCCTATGCAATAGTAGCTATAAAATCGGGGTGTGACAATAGTAAGTCTAAAAATAACAAGGACTGCCCACCAAGGGTCTCAAAAAACCAAAAAACTCTCTGACAATCCTCAACAAATTCCCCTTGAAATCCTAGTAAGAACCCTCCAAGAATCTTGGAATTCCCTGAGATGCCTATGAACAGCCTATGGGAATCCGGAAATAGGCTAACAGTCACTGAAATGCTAAGGGCTAAAAAGGGGACATTATTGTCCTCCCTTCCCAAAGATCGCTTGTCCTCAAGCAATGCTATCACAACCCTAGAAACAATGACCATAGTTGGAAATCGCCCCAAGGAAAAACTCGCCAAGGGAAAAATTGGAGAGTTTTTAAAACTCGGCAAAAACTCGGAAAAAACTCAAAAAAACTCGGGAAATGAAAAAATTGCTTAAATTTCATTAAAAACACATTTTTTTTGCAAAATTCAAAGACAAGATGAATCCAATGAATCCATAAATGAGTACAAAAGTGTTTTCTATTAATTTTGATTGACTTTAATGTAAATTGATTACAAAATCGCATTCTCATGCGGAATCCCGATGGCTAAAAGCCTGAAAGTTTGATACATCAATACATGAAAATAGTAAAAGTAAAACTAGAACTAGAAGCAAATACTAAGTAACTAAACAACAACTAAATACAACATGCTAGCAGCTAGGCTTTCCTCTTCCCTAGTCTAGCAGCAGCTAGGGAAGAAGGGGTGGGTCCCCGTCCTCTAGTCCTGCCGCGTGTGCGTGGGCGTGGAAGTGGTGGCAGTGGCTGCGATGCTACTGCTGCTGGCTCTGACTGAATTTCAAGATCATCCATATGCTCAACCTCAGGAATGTCCTCCAACCCTACATCTCCGACTCCTGATGCACCCACATCCTCCATTGCCTGTCTCTCGAAGTCAAGGATCTCATCCGCGCTAAACAATGGAGGCTGCTCCTCTCGCCCTGTCCAATCACTATAAGGATCTATCTCATCTAAGTCAATAGGATCCAATGATTTTTCTTCAACTCTCTTTATGCGCAACCGAAGGTTGTATTGCACAAAGACAAGGTCATTGAGGCGCTTTTGTGTTAACTTGTTCCTCTTCTTCGTGTGAATGGACTCGAACAAGCTCCAATTGCGCTCACAATTGGATGCACTACAAGGCTGACATAGAATGCGGAGGGCAATTTTTTGTAGATTTGGGGTTTTTCCACCCCAATTTTTCCACCAAACATCTGCAAAAAAAGAAAAGAAAATTGAAGAGTTAGAAAACAAAGTCAAAGACTCAAAAGTCAAAAGTCAAAACACATTTTATCAAATTCTAAGATGCATGTGAAATAAACTTAAAATTTAAAGACTCCAAATTTTATACCTGGTGCTATAGTGGTTCTTCCTCTAACAGCCAACTCCGAAGAAAAGAGATTACCAGTTGCCTCCCTGTACATATCCATCTCCTTGACAATGAGGTCTCTCACTGCAACATCGGGTTCCATCCTCTGAATGCATGTTGTAAGCCCCTCCATAACCTCTCCATTAGCATCGGAGAAGTTCTCTGAAAAGAGATAAGAAGGGTTGAGGAAGTACCCTGCTGCATGGATGGGTTGGTGGAGTTGATTGTTCCACCTCCTATCAACAATCTCCCATATGGGATCAAATTTGAGGCTGTCCCCCATGTAATAACTTTTGATGGCCTCCTTGGCCCTATCCATGGCCTCATAAATGTATCCCATTGGGTTTTCATCCCCATCTACCAAGCGGAGGACTCTAACCAAGGGCTCCGACACCTAGATTAAAAATACAAAAAGATCAAAGTTAGAAATTTACATTGAAAGGCTTAAAGTTAAATTAAAATATATATATTTATATTCAACTTGAGATTAAAATTAAAATCAAAGTTTTGAAGTTACCTTCACGATCTCTGTAGCTTTTTGTGCAAACAAGGGGTCGAAGACTATTGCAGAAATTCTCTCTCCTTCGGGCTTCTTTGAATATGAAGAGTCATTCCATGCTTGACTCACGAACATTTGTTTTAGAGAGCCCAAAGAATCCAAAATGCTTTGCAACGTTAGGAAAATTGTTGCAAACCTTGTGGCACCCGATCTCACCAACTCCTTCCCTTGCGTATGCTCTCTCATCAAATTAAGAACCCAAGGGTGATTGTAGATATATTTTGTGATGCTCCTTGCATCATCTACAATCGGTGCCACCCAAACAAGTTTGCCTATGTCCTCCAAAAGAAGGTCAAGGCAATGAGCCGCACAAGGTGACCAAAAGAGTGATGGATGTCTACTCTCAAGCATCCTTCCAGCTGCCACATACGCTGCTGCATTATCTGTGATGACTTGCACCACATTAGCAATCCCCACCTCCATCACAACTTCTTCCAACAACGTACACAATGTATCTGCAGTTTTTATCTTGTTGGAAGCATCCACCGACTTCCAAAACACAACTTCACCTTTGGAAGCAACCAAAAAATTAAGGATGGTGCGGTTTCTCCCATCCGTCCACCCATCAGAAAGAATTGAGCAGCCAAATTTTTTCCATTTATTTTTTTGCTCTTCCACCACATGCATTGCCCTTTCGGTTGCATTTGTGAGCAACCTACAAGTACAAAGTAAAATAATTAAATAAGTACAAAATTGTAAGTTATAAACAAAAAATAGCTTGAATTCAACATAAATAATAAATTAATTTAAATTTTAAATGAAAGAACATAAAATTTAAGTTGATTTGTCACTTACTTCCCACTCAAATCTTTGCGAGAAGGTGGCTTGAAGCCTTTTCCCGCAACTGTCAATGAAGTGACCATATTGTGCCAATAGGGACTACTCGCTACATTGAATGGTATGTTATTGAAATACCAAAAATCAGCACATGCCATGCTAGCATGTTCATGCACCTCCTTGTTCCACCCTGTAGCCTCCAATGATACCTGTGCTCCTGGTGTGTTTCTTGGCACAAAAAAACTCTGTGGGTTGCGTGAAGATGAAGGTGGTGGTGGCATTGGCACTCTAGTCGAACTAGAGGACAAGGGGGGCCTAGAGGATGCTGTGGCTGTGGCTGTGGTGGTTGTGCCATGAGTGCGAATCCGTGGACCACGAAGAGAGCCCACAATGCCAACAATATCTGGCTCTGCATCCTCATCTGACTCTATCTCCATGTGCTCGGCCTCGTGCTCCTGAGTCCCATGGGCATGCGCATGTCCACTGGCTATGGCTGCTGCTATGGCTTTTTTAGCCCTCTCCTTTTGCATTTTTTTTTCCTCAGCAAGTGAAAGTAGGGCAAGCATCTCTCTTCTAATCTCTTCTTTGGGCTTCTCACAAACCTTGGCATCACGCTGAGGAATGCCTGCTAGATGGTATTTGAGGCGATTTATGCCTCCATGATATGTTTTTTTGCATTCACTACAAACAACTGTTCCAGGCACTGGCCCTCTGACACCATATTTCCATGTAGGGTCTCTAGCCCCTGCAGGACGAGTGCCTGGAACCCATGATGATGCTGTGTGAGGGGTGGAAGTTGATGGGGTGGGGGCGGAACCTGATGCTGAGCCTGAACCAGAGCCAGAAGCCATTATAGTGTGTAATGTGTATTCACTGATCAATGATCAATCTACACATTCAAAAAATAAGCACAACATATTAGTTTTTTAATATAAAAAAAATTTAAAAACAACCTAAAATCATTAAAACTTAAAAAATCTAAAGCTAAATTCCATTTAAATTGATACAAATGTGCTTAAATGAATTATCAATTAACATTATTAACTAATCTTATCATTCTACACAAAAAATGAACCTAGGTCTGAAAATTTCAAAAAATAGTGAAAAAAATGAAAAAAATCAGCAAAAATCAACAAAAGATTGTGATGAATTTTGTTTTTTGGATTCTAAATGCAAAAAAATTGTTTCTTTGTGCTCTATCATGTCTTTTTTTCAATTTGGAATGAGTATTTTGCAAGAACAATGAAAGAAAATGATTAATCAAAAACAAAAAACAAAAACAGAAACCCTACCTTTGAATCGAATTTCTCTTCAAAATCCACACAAAATGGCGTTTGAATCTTCTCTCCTCGATGGAAAATCGTTGGAAATGATATCTCCTTGCTTGGGGGGGGGTTTCAGCTCCTCACACAAAGTATCAATTGATTTTGAAATGAAATGAAGAACATAAAAGACGTTTTGTGCTTTATTCCTCGCGGATGTGAGTTTTTGGCTCTGGACTCTGAGTTTTTGTTAAAAACTCGAAAAAAACGAGTTTTTCATTTTGGCGAGTTAAACTTTTTAAAACTCGTTTTTTATAAAAACGTCGAAGTTCTCAGTTTTCCAACTATGCAACAGACACATCCACAATAAACCCAAGTAAAATCCGAGTGTCCCATGTCCATCTCAGAAAGGACCCACCATGTTGACGCTGCACCACCCTGATCACAACTGTAAAACCATCGTGCCAAATTTTCCCTATCATCTCCTGTAACCCCGAAATGTTACCATCCACAAGACTCAATCTGAAATGTTTGGGAGGCCTGAAATCTATACCATGAAGCATCTCTTGCCAAAGTATCTCTGAGAAGTCCATATCTGCAATCCCACTGCCTAACATGATCCTGGGCAATAAGAAGTAAAGTCTGCTCAACCCAAAACCATAATCCTCAGGATATCTCCTCATGATGTCAAGCAAAGACACAACTGCAAACGCAACTTCCTCCAATCTTCTTGCAAAAAGGAAAGCAACCCTTAGCAAGAGCTCAACCAACTCATCATCATAATACCACACAAAACCATGAAGACCCCTGAAAACTCCGATTGTTCCAACTCCGAGAGACTCCGAATAGTGAAACCAAGCATGCAGTAGTTCTTTGTCCTGAACCAACACCGAGAGGGAACTACCAAGGCTTACATCACAAACCTTCATAAGATGAACTCTTTGAGTTTGCAAGGTTTGAAGTAACAAATAGTCACTGTTGTTCAAAGCTGGAATCATAAGGTATAACCTGAGTTTGGTGCTCTACTCAAGGGATAACAGCAATGCCAATGAAATTCCCAAGCATTAGCATGTGAGATGAGCATAGTGTTGCATAATAACACCTCAAAAGTGGTTGGGAAGTGCTTCAAAGCAATCTCCAACCGAAATTTTTTACCTCCTTGACAAGAAATAATGTGCCAACTCTCCTGAATGAGAGCAACCACAAATGAAAGATGGCTGGTCTACAACCAAACAACAAGCTCAAGACTCAAAATCTGACCCTTTCTATGCCAAGGAATACTTCCAAGAGTACCCATTTGTTCAATGCTGCAAGCCTTAATTAGAATCTCTCTCCAATCAATTTGTAGATGAACAATTGGAACCACCAAATGGCTGGTAAGGGAGGGAACGACACCATAAATTCTAAAATTTTGATCCTTATCTCTCCAAGGATCCTTCTTACCATACCCAATAAACTTCGTCACTCCATTTTGAGGACCCCAAGCATGGATAGCCAACCAAAAATGACCTTCAACATACTGAGAAAGATGTAAATCACAACTTTGAGTGTCATTCATAACATCCTGCTCACCATGGAAGTTTGTGGCTTCTTTGGTAATCACTTGCAACCCATCCACAAAAGCATCAACAACTACGAAGCATGGAACAACTGTTGTCTTTAAACCCAATCCCCAAAAAGGATTAGTATAAGATAAGGCATCACTCAACCCAAGGGATGGATTGTCAAACATGTAGATGTCATGTTTTGGTACTTCTTCCTCCAAGGCTTCATAAGTAACACGCCTAAAATCTCCTTTATTTGTTGTTGTAATGAAATTTCCAGTAGTTGCCAAACCATATTTTGATAACACCTTAATGTCTGAGATGTTGAAGTCACCAGGATCCAACACTTCCCATGTGGAAACTTCGTCCTCAACCCCACTTATGCATTCATTATCAAGGAACCTTCTTGGAAGATTATTAATCACAAAGATCGACTCATCCTCATGATTAGATCTCAAATCATCAATTAGCTGAGAACCACATTTTATCTCATTCTTGAAAACTTGACCAGGATCCCATATCTTTCCATTGTCACTAGATATTTCATTTTCCATCACAAAGAGGGGGTTATCACAAGTTGTCTTTGCACCCACTTCAAAGAGAGGGTTATCAAGAATTTGAAAATCATTTCTTTTCTCTTGTTCAAATCCAACTTGCTGATCCAAATCTGCACTTGCAACTTCTGATTTTTGTGCAAAATCCTCTAAGTCAAACTCCTCTTGAAGACTATCAAGCTCATCAATCACTTGCTTGATTTCTTCAACTCTTTGTTCATTCTCTTGCACCTTGAGACGTTTGGAATCAGCTAGTTGATCTTCTACCTCCATTAGTGCCATCTAAGTATTTTCTAACATGTCTTTTGTTGATTGAAGTTCAAGAGTAAGCTCATCAACCTTTCTCTCCCTTTCTTTGAATGCACTAATAGCCTCCTTTGCAAACTCGAGGGCATAGTCTTGATCTCTAATCAAGCATAAGAGCTCTGATTTCATTGTTTCCAATGAATCTTTGATTAGTTGCAGATTGGAGAGAGTGACTCCATTCCTAACTCCTTCCTATATCTCTTCAATTTGAGCCTTCCAATAGAGTTCTTCAATTAAACTGTGTGTACTATCAAATCTAGATAGAGCTTGCACTTCATCTTCAATGGACACCAAGGATTGACCTTTCCAACCATAAGCATGCAAGGATGGTGTATAGCTGTTAGGTTGCATGCACAAATCAGAACTTCCTTTCTTGTTATCAATGCCTCCATAGCTGCTCCAAGACTCTTGTCTTCCTCCACCAACTTGCTGAAAATGCTCAATATCATAATGAAGATCAAACTCCACAAGTTCTTCAAGCCAGCTTCATGCATTGATAAATCAGATTTGTGTTCCAGGTCATCATCAAACTTCCCACAATTAGCTCCTTCAATAGTATCCTCATGGCTTACATTGTGCTCTCTGATTTGAACATCATCTTGACCAAAGGGAAATTCATCCCAAATAGGATCTTCATTATACTTAGGTGCCCACACATCCGGATCCCATGCGCTAAAGGGCTGATTCCTCGGCTCAAGGAAAAAGTGATCACTGTTCTCCTCATGATCAGATGACCTTGTGAATAAGTCACTCTTCAACTCCCTGGTACTAGCATCATGATAGTCATTCACCTCCATATCTTGCAATATCAAAACAGTCCTAACCAATCCTCTTTGTTCACCACATACTGGACTAATTGGGCTCCCATCATATGTATGAACAACATCCAACTCAACCTCATCCAAACCACCATTTGATTCCTTGCTAAGACAAGGTAAGGATGATGAAGCAATGCTAGGTTCCCCTAGAGGAATAACCTGTTAGAAATGTTGTCATTGATGTCAAATATGCATGGACAACATAGTCATCATTGTTGGAATATGTTGTCATTGATGTCAAAGGCACAGAGTAATTAATGAAATCATTGATGTAATATTTGCCTGTTATAATAAGAGTGGTCCGATGTAATAAGAGTTGCCATTATATCCGTTACATGTTGGAGAGTGTATGTTTAAATTAAACATTTAAACATTGGAAAGAAAAATGTTAGAGGTCGACTCTTTTGAAGGAAAGAAACAAGGATGATATAAAAGACGGTTTGAAGTCATTTCAAAATCACCATGCTTTGATATACACATGCAGCGATCTGTTTTGTATGGTGCGAATACCTTGTGGATACCAACGATTTTCAAGTGATATATTTTGCAAAGAGGACAATTTGGAGGAGATGACAAAAGTGAATAAAAATCACTAGAGGACAATTTGGAGAAGAAGACAAAAGTGAATAAGACAAAATCACTAGAGGACAATTTGGAGAAGAAGACAAAAGTGAATAAAACAAAATCACTAGAGGGCAATTTGGAGAAGAAGACAAAAGTGAAGAAGACAAAATCACTAGAGGACAAAATATGTTAAGGCAAGGGCTGCAATTTGTTTGTGAAGTGCTTTTAGAAACAAAGAGACATATCCATCCACAAAAGACATATCTATTGAACAGGTATAAGAGGTAAATGATAGGAACATTTGAAGGTGTGTGTGTAATGAATATTATATGAATAAGAGCAAATTGAGAAAGGGTTAAAGGGTAGAAATATGAAGTCCATTTGAGATTCATATTGATGAAGATATGCTGCCATAAATGAAGGTCAAATGCAAATACATATATGACAAATGTATATGAAAATTGAGAGTTGAATGTTAAGAAAGATAGTGCAGTTTTAAAGTGAATTTATAGATCAGATTTGTGAAGAGAGGATTGTGTGAAGAGATGTGATTGTTTGGAAAGTTGTGTTGTTTTGTTTTGAAAGGTTATGAACATTCACTTAAGTTAACTTGTTTCATAAGTTTAAAAGGAAGCTTTGGGTGAACTTTTGAAGTGTGAGGAGTGTGGTGTGAAAGGCATAGAAGAATATCATAGACACCAAACAAATGAAAAGCAAAGTTTAAGAAGATTATTTGCAGATTTGTTAGTGAAAAGACATGATTGTTTAAATGGTTGTATCCATTTCAAGGGGTTGCGTCCATTCATAGAATCACTAAAGACATAAAGGCAAGTGGAGAAGTTGTGTGTGAGGGTGAGAATGAGAATGTGAAAAAAAAGAGCAGAGTTAAAGGACTTGTGTGAATCTTAAAGAAGCATCATACATCACAAAGAAGAATGAGAGTGTGAATGATTGTAAGTATGCAAATTCTATAAGAAGAACATGAGAAGATAGGATTGCAGTTTTGATGTGCAGAGTCCTTTTGTGAAGATATATTTCAGATTTGTGAAAAAGATCATCATCTATTGCAGAGGTAAGACAAGAAGATAGATTGTACGTGTTGAGCAAATTTGTATGAAAATAATATAATAGGCAAATTTGTATGAAGAAAATATAAGAGGCAAATTTGTATGAAGAGAATATATGAGGCAGATTTGTATAGTGAATTCATCATATGCTGATTTATATGAACATCATTCAAGAAAGATAAAATCAAGAGGAAGAGTGGTTGTATTGTCCATCATCCATTGAAGAAGCAACATTGAAGGTGGAACATTGCTCTTGAAGTTATTATTTTTGCTAAGTTGGTGCTTGGCAAGCGTAGGTTGGTGCCTACGAACATTAGGGGTTGGTGCTCCTTGTAGGTTGGTGCCTACTAAACTAAAAAATTGGTGATTCAAGTAGGTTGGTGCCTACAATCTTTGTAATTTCATATAAAAACATAAAATACAATTGTTTGTGTCAACTTGATCATATTGTGTCTTATTGCATAGTTGATATTGTGTTGAAGTTTAAAAGTTGATAAAGTTGAGAGTGTAAAAGTTTGTTGATATACTGATTCACCCCCTCGCCCCCCCCCTCTCAGTATATCTTTGTGCTCTTCATAACCAACAAACTCATACCTCCTTGAAACTGATCCATCATGGAAGGTTTGATAATTTCCATGGTGGTGTCTTCCTCAAACTTCATGTGTTCTTCATTCACAGTTTCCATAGGTGACTTTTCCTCAATCTCGTAGTCATCTTGAAGTGTCATGTGCTCTTCACTTGTAGCTTCATCTTCTTTAGGACTCAGAGTCCCATCATCAATGCACGGTGACTGATTTTGGCCTTCCCCATACTTATTTGTGGGCTGCAAACCATAAATAAGAACTTCTTTCTCTAACCCTTCGTCAATGGCAAGTTCTCATTTCTCTTTCATTGTCCTTTTGATGTACTTCACCAAGCCCATTTTTCCAAGTTTCAATATTACAACACAACCCAAGAAAGAGTCAAAAGAAACTATGTTTCAAAACCCATCTGACATGCTTTAATACTCTTCAAATAATTGGGAAGCCTCTTGTTCATAATGCCTCTTGGTCTGTTCTTCAACTTTGTTGAAATCCATTGTCATAATTTCAACAAGCTGGTAGGAACTTTGGCTATGATACCACTGTAATAACCCACCCTCAAGATTAGTTCACTGGAGGTCAATGGAAGGACTAACAAGCTGTTGCTACAGGTCTAATGCCCAGAACCGCAGTCTGATATGCACGTACAACAAGCTAATTGTGCCAACCAGCAATGGTAAAATGAACATAACTTCGCCCAAACTTTGTAGGATCACTCCAAATCACTTGCAAATGTCTAAGCAAGGTTGGGCGCCCAAGACTAGATAGTTTAGCAACCACCAAAAAATCTAATCAGCGAAGTCACATGCCAAAACATCCTCTAGCCAAGTTGTACGGCCTCCCTAGAGGGGCAACTACCCAGGAAAAAACCATTTCTCTATCATAAAATGCCAAACTTTGCAAGAACTAGGATGGAAGAACCAAAAAGCCAACACCTAGAAAATGTTATCCACTCCTCATATCAGCGTGAGCAAAATTAGGGTACAGCCAAGGGTTTGGAAAAAGCAACCAGCAATTTGAAACTCCAAGAAATCACTTCCAAAATGCACCCAAATCTCTACACAAATAGTTATCATACCAAAACACAACTAGAATTCATCATAAGTAACCAAACTGAAAACAAACCATCACCGTTAAGCTTTAATGGTGATTACTGAATGCAATCACACTACACTAGCTAGGGATTATCTTCCAAATCGGAAACCAACAAACCTAAAGAGGGTTTTCGTCCTCCAATCTAATGTCCCCTTCTCAGTAGCCACTCAAGGAGGTTGCTTAGCCTTTTTAATTCCCGAAGGCTAATGTCGAATTTAGGGAATCATTTACTTAATTATTTAATATTGCCTAAGTATCAAGTTAATTTTATAAGGTGATATTAAGTAATTAACAAATCAAGTTTATAAACTGACTAAGTAAAATATTTAAAATATAACTTTATAAAGTCACTTTATGATGGTGAATGGGAAAAATACAAAGTGCGAAAAGGAGAGATCATTCAACACATTTTGGATTATCATTTTCTCACTTCACAACAAAGAGCTCGAGAGCTTTCATGTTGGCGGGTTTCAAACCCTGGAATGCCAATTTCAATAGTAAAAGATTATGTCCTAGTTGGGATGATTTACTATAGATTTTTATGATTATCCTATACTAAGATTTTGCTCCTTCATTGGGTCGATTTTAGAGCTCCACACATTTCTTTGAGTGTGTGGCATTATGGACAAACCCTAGGCGCATCATTTCCAGGCATGAGAATCATGGAGAAGACATGTTTTTCAATTTTTGGGCAAGTTCAGAAGAAAACACGTTTGCAGAGTAAGGAAACGAATTTCTTCTCATCATAGCTTGGTCGTGGTTGCTATGGGAGGAACTAGAAAAGGCAATTGGAGATTTGGGGGATGGGCGCACTACCAAATAGGAGGAGCAATTGCTAAAGAAGGGATATCGGTGCAATGAGCTACCGCTTTGTGAGTAGAATATTTTTTTTTTGTTTTCACTCATTCAGTAGATTAGTCATTTCACCAACAGTTTGCTTTGAGTCTATTCTAAGCATGACTTTCAATGTATTCTTCCATAGTTAAATTATTTGGTGCAATTAAAATATATAATAAACTCTTCCAAAATACATATATGCTTAACAAAGCTTGTTCAAAATTTCACCGTTCACTAACATTTACAATATGACATATACAATCATAATACTGCATTGCTAACCTAGTAAGGCATGACATAAGTTTCCTCGAAGACTTCCAATCCTCTCTTAAACTCAACGCACCCAAGTAGCAAGTGCAGCACCTTATATAATAAACTGCAGTAGTAATTGAAGACTAAATGAATGTGCATGTTCAGCTATGACACTATCCTTGACCGTCCAACTCCAAGCTCCCTGACTGTGCTTTAACTCCAACCAGCTTATGCGACATTCTCAAATTGGGTGAATCCTTAATTCAAAATGATATGCATGTTCCCTTCAATCTGGCATCTAAAGCCTTAAGCAGTGATTTGAATATATGAGGTAGCGATCAATACTCAAGAATAATATTGTCCCTTACATGTCCAAAGGAATTGATGTGTAGTAAGTTTTAAAGGCCCATCTATTCATGTTCTATAATTTAACATCAAAAAGACAAACTCGAACCCCTTGTCAATAGACTTTGGCTCCCGGTTAAAAACAGAGGCAGAAGTCAAGTAGAAGATAGAAACGACGCCAATAGGAATTAAATTATTCCCGTCATTCGCCAGACTCAATATTTACATAAATAAACTCCTTGTTGCTTCCCATTCCTTTACAGGTGTTACTCCTCATTGAATCGCGCCCGTCAATCCAATTGACTTCCCTCGCTTGAATTGGCAGCACTGAATTTCATAGAAGGTAGCGATTAAAATAAAATGCTCTAGTAGATTAACCTGTGCTGGAAAGAGGAAGTGACGGTTCAACTTCTAAAGTTTGATCTTTTTCTTGCTCGCTCCATCCAATCTCCCGACTGTAGAATTTTGGCACAAATTAATATCCAAAGCTCCTAAATATGAGACGACTCCCAATACTATGTCGTGATCCCTATTGCCATGATTTTATAATATCATTTCCCTTTGTTCAGGCGGCACCAATGAAATATGATTCACCTTTCAGCAATACAAGCTACAATAAATTATTAAAGCCGCAACATTACAAAGCTACGGTGATTTGTGAAATCGTGCTTGAATGTGACTCCCGACCAATCATTTCCTCACATTAAAAAATAAAGGTTGTTACAATTCTTCTTTTTATTCCCCACGACTTAGGTGAATGAATACTATGCTGCCACACAAAACTTCATTATCTCTACGATCTCCAACATGGAATTGTGTTTGAATTGACGGCTCATTCGATGCTTCATAATCGCCACACAGCTTTTGGATCCAATTCTCATTCTCTTCTATGCACGACCAAGCTTTGAAAGAATTAGCTAGATTAAAATTAATGCTGAATATTCATCTCCCGGTGATATTGAACATCCAGCTCTCCTAATGGTCTGAATTGCACGAGTCTTTCGACCAGCTTCAGAACATAATTTGCTCTTCATATGATGACGTCTAAACTTCTTACACCAGATTTCTTATAAACTTTGTGTTGTCGCCTTTGTTTAAAGTTGTAATATCCTTATTGACTTCATCTTCGGATTTTTCCTTGAAACTGTAATTTGTCTTTACCAGAGACTCCAAATTTCAGATCTACAAAATTAAGCACAACTGCGAAATTTGAATGACTTCGCCCATATGAGAATTGGATTTTCGTCCAATTCTTAAACCTGAAGATTTTTGTCCCCAAGCTCCGAGAAAACCCAAGCTTCCCAAAAGCAAATCAACCATACCTGCAATCAGCTCTCCTCAATTCTTTTATTCACCTTTGCTTTGACCCTTGGCCTTTTGCATGCCTAACTGTTCAAATTTCCTTTTCACTTTTTAATTCCCCATTTGTGACTTAATTTTTAAATTTGCGTTTAATAAGTCACTTTAAATATAATATTATTTAATTAATAATATTTCCTTTTGAATTAGCATTTGAAGGAAAATATTAAATAATTAAATTAATATTATCTTTCTCCATGTAATAAAAAAGGGACATTACAAT